>CM076854.1:21064437-21252463 GCA_039519185.1 Astragalus membranaceus | reverse complement strand
ATATTGTTGATGTTGTTTTACTGATGTTGAATATATTATGATGATTTCGATTTGATGTTTGGGTGAATGATCATGGTGAAAGTTTGGTGTTTGGTGTTTGGTGCGATTTGGCGTTGTGGTTTTGGTTGCTGATTTTGGCGCCATAGGCGCCCTGCCATGGTGTTCTGTTTTGTTGTTGCTGAATGTGGCGCCTTAGGCGCCCAGTCATGATGTTCTGTTTTTGTTGATGCTGGAAGTGGCGCCCTAGGCGCCCAGTGCTGTGTTGCGTAATTCTGTGTTGCCGTGGAGGGCGCCCTAGGCGCCCAGTAGTGTTCCAGTGTCTTCTGCGCTTGTTGCTGATTTAGGCGCCCTACTCCTGGGCGCCAGTTTGTGTTGCTGTTTTTCTGAAAATTGGTGCTGCTGTCACAGTGAACAATTGTTGCTGTTTTTCTGAAAATTGGTGCTGCTGTCACAGTGAACAATTGTTGCTGTTTTTCTGAAAATTGGTGCTGCTGTCACTGAACAATTGTTGCTGTTTTTCTGAAAATTGGTGCTGCTGTCACTGTGAACAATTGTTGCTGTTTTTCTGAAAATTGGTGTTGCTGTCACAGTGAGTAAAATGTTGCTGTTTTTCACAAATAATGTTGCTGTTACAGTGAGTAAAATGTTGCTGTTTTTCACAAATAATGTTGCTGTCACAGTGAGTAAAATGTTGCTGTTTTTCACAAATAATGTTGCTGTTACAGTTAGTAAAATGTTGCTGTTTTTCACAAATAATGTTGCTGTCACAGTGAGTAAAATGTTGCTGTTTTTCACAAATAATGTTGCTGTTACAGTGAGTAAAATGTTGCTGTTTTTCACAAATAATGTTGCTGTCACAGTGAGTAAAATGTTGCTGTTTTTCACAAATAATGTTGCTGTTACAGTTAGTAAAATGTTGCTGTTTTTCACAACTAATGTTGCTGTCACAGTGAGTAAAATGTTGCTGTTTTTCACAAATAATGTTGCTGTTACAGTGAGTAAAATGTTGTTGTTTTTCACAAATAATGTTGCTGTCACAGTGAGCAAAATGTTGCTATTTTTCCCAAATAATGTTGCTGTCACAGTGAGCAAAATGTTGCTGTTTTTCTAAAAACAAATGTTGCTGTCATAGTGAACAAATGTTGCTGTTTTCCTGAAAATCACTATTGCTGTCACCATTTTAAGTTGCTGCCTTTTTTTAAGCTATTGTCGCTGTTGCTGTAAATTGGTATTGTTCCTGGTGTTGTCAATTGTCGAAGTCTCGGTGTTGTAAAATTGAGGTTGTCACTGATGTTGTAAATTTATTGGCGTCCTTGGTGTCGGTGGTTGTTGGTCAAGTTGTTAGACTGTCCTATAGGTGTAGGTGTATTGGTGATGATTGGTGATGATATAACAGGTGATGTGCCTATTTTTATGGGCTAAGGTGACAGGTGATGGGTCTATGACCAATTATTAATATTGGTGTTGTTGTGTGTCACATAGATGACCATTGTTGTTGATTGTTTTGATGTGTTGTGCATGGCGTTGCATGCATTCCATATGCATTATTTTGGTGATGACGACTTCGGCCTTGGAGCTATAGGTGATGATGGTGATGCTCATACAGGTGATGATGCCCTTAGTGGCTACTTTATTGGTGATGATTGGTACCACATGCATATGCCCGTTGGTGTGGGTTGCATCTCATATACTTACTCATGATGTTAATGATGATTCTTGGTGATTTATTAATTGGTGTTGTAGTGAAGCGGTAGATATGGTTGTCGTAATTCTAGAATATTACCTATCATAGATGCTATTATAATGTTAGATATCTCACCCCTTCTGTTTGAATGTTACCCCTATGTTGGTAACGTGCAAGTGATTGCGAGTGAAGGCAAGTCTTCCTTCGCTATTTGAGTCGGTGTCGTCGCTCTGATACGTAGCACTCGGGGGGATGAACGCTAGTTTTACTAATTATCATTATTATTTGGTTGTTGAAGTTTTATGGTGATGTTATAACTGTTCGTTTGAACTTTATTTTTATTCCGCTGCTTGATGATGTTATGACGTGCTAGGTGTTGCACTGTTTTAATGGTGAAACTTTATTATTCGCGTATGATGCTTAACGGTGTAAGTGTAGCATCCCTTGTGGGTGTACTGAAAACGTTTTGAAAACTGATTTTTGTCAAAAATTCTCCGGGTAGAAAAGGGGTGTTACAACAAGCCCTTAATAAGTCTTCTAAAGATTGAATTGTCCGCTCAGATTGTCCGTCTATCTGCGGATGATATGCAGAGCTTAGTCGTAGCTTAGTGCCAAGGGCTTTATGTAGGCTCTCCCAAAATTTTGTGGTAAACCTTGGATCTCTGTCTGAAATTATACTTGAGGGTACTCCATGTAATCTTTCAATTTCTCTGATATAAATTTGGGTCAACTTCTGTAAGGAATACCTGATACCGATAGGTAGAAAATGAGCTGATTTGGTTAGCCTATCGATAATTACCCAAATTGAATCATGTCCTTTAGGGGTCTTTGGCAATCCTGAGACAAAGTCCATGGCTATACCGTCCCATTTCCATTCTGGAATATCTAATGGTTGCAGCATTCCTGCAGGTTTCTGATGTTGATTTTTGCTTTCTGACAAATTAAGCAAATTGCCACATAATGAGCTATTTCTTTCTTCATTTTTGGCCACCAATATATCCTCTTAAGATCTTGACACATCTTCGTTGCTCCAGGATGTATACTCAACTTGCTCTTATGTGCTTCCTCCAAAATCAATTTTTTAATCTCCTGATCATTTGGTACTCAGATCCGATTTTGAAATTTTATTATTCCGTCGGAATCCTGTTTAAATTCTACCATCTTTCCTTGTTTCTTCAACTCAATCACTTCTTGAAGGTACTCATCACCCTCTTGTTTAGCCTTGATATGATTTAACAGACTACTAGAAATGGTAACTATGTTCAACCGAAGTCGGTTTCCTCTCACATCCATAGCCCGAATCATCATTGAGGAAATATGCAGAGTCTTTCTACTTAGTGCATCTGCCACTACATTTGCTTTTCCAGGATGATATTGAAGTTCAAATTCATAATCCTTCATGAAATCCATCCATCTTCTTTGTCTGATATTTAATTATTTTTGGTCAAACAAGTACTTCAAACTCTTGTGATCACTAAAAACATAAAATTGTGACCCATACAAATAATGTTTCCATATCTTCAAAGCGAAGGCAATTGAAGCTAATTCCAGATCATGGGTCGAGTAATTTTTCTCATGTGGTCTTAATTGTCTAGAAGCATAAGCGACTACCTTTCTATCTTGCATAAGGACGCATCCTAACCCATGTAGTGATGCATCACAATATTCTTCAAAACGCTTACTTGGATCAGGGAGTATCAGAATAGGTGACATCGTCAATGTTTGTTTCAACTCCTAAAAACTTCTTTCACAGTCATCCGTCCATACAAATTCCTCTCCCTTTCGAGTAAGTTGGGTCAAAGGTAAATCAATTTTTGAAAAACGTTCAATAAATCTTCGGTAATAACCAGCTAACCCGAGAAAACTATGAATTTCTGTTACAGTCTTTGGTTTTTCCCATTGTAGGATAGCTTCTACTTTAGCCGGGTCTACACTGATTCCTGTTTTAGAGATCACGTGTCCTAAAAATTTAACTTCTTGTAACCAGAATTCACATTTGGATAACTTTGCATATAACTGCTTCTCTCTTAGGATTTGGAGAACAAGCCAAAGGTGATCTGCATGTTCTTTAGGACTCCGCGAGTAGATAAGAATGTCGTCAATAAATACTACAACAAACTTATCCAAATTTGGGCGGAATATCCTGTTCATATAGTCCATAAAAATTGCAGGTGCATTCGTGACTCCGAACGGAATCACTTGATATTCGTAGTGTCCGTATCGCGTTCGAAAAGAAGTTTTTTGTATGTCTTAGGCTTTTACTCGTATTTGATGATATCCGAATTGCAGATCAATCTTTGAAAATATTGATGCTCCCTTCAGCTGATCCATCAAATCATCTATCCTTGGTAAAGGATATTTATTCTTAATCGTCACCTTATTCAACTGTCGGTAGTCAATACATAATCTCATGGTTCAATCCTTCTTCTTTACCAGTAGTACAGGAGCTCCCCAGAGTGATACACTTGGTCGAATAAATTTCTTCTCCAATAAGGCCTCCAATTGTTTCTTCAGTTCAGCTAATTCGGACGGTGACTTCCGATATGGAGCTATTGAGATAGGACCAGTTCCTGGCTGTAGATCGATGGAGAATTCTATCTCTCAGTCGGGTGGTAATCTTGTAATTTCTCTAAATATCGCGGGAAATTCTCTAACGATTGGTATATTTTCCAGATTCGCCTCCCCTTTTACTTCTAGAGAAGATAGTGACATATATCCTTGTGCTTCTTCTCGGAAAAAAGCGATTGTTTGGTTGGAAGATTGAAATCTAGAACACTTAGGGTTGGGAAAAATCAAAGTTTTTCTTGAACAGTCTAATAAGACGTGATTATCCGACAACCAATCCTTGCGTATTATGACATCTATTTGAGTTAAAGGTAAACAAACTAAGGTTATGAAAAAGTTATTATTTTTAATAGTTATGGGACAATCTAAACAAGCTAAAGCAGTTACTATCGGATCATGGGTAGGGGTGGAGACAATTAAATCAAAAGGGAGTTGCGAAATAGGTAAGTTCAGTTGTTTAGCACATTCATAAGATACAAAAGAATGATTAGCGCCCGAATCATACAGTATATTTAAAAGTTTATTTTCTATGAGACACTTACCTTGTATAAGGTCATCAGACTGAGAAGCCTCAGTTCCACTCATAGTGTACACCCTTCCTTTTGTCTTTGGCCTTGACGCCTGCACATTGTTGGTGGGGGTTTCAGCTTTAAACTGGTGACAGTCTCGAGAGAAATGACCTGGTTTTCCACATTTAAAGCGAATCACTTCCTTATTCAGACAATCTTTGGTATTGTGGGAACCTCCACATTTGAAACAATTCAGAAATGTTGGGTGCACTTGACTAGGTCCTCCTTTCCCTCCATAACCTGGATTATGATATTGATTTCCCTGTGGACGACTATATGGTTTCTCTTTAAATTTCTCGTTTCCTTTAAATCGAGAGGGTCCTGAATTATGAAACTTTCTATCTCTAGATTTCTTTAGATCCTCTATCGCTCTACATCTATTCACTAACTCAGGAAACTCTCGTATATTTAAAGGAGCTATTGCCTCCTGAATTTCATAATGCAACCTGTAACATCCTCAAAATAATTAGCCGAATTATTTGGATGTTAACCCAATTAAATTAATTTAGTACTTGACTGGTAAATTTATTGAGTGCTAAAATTATTTATTGGTTGTCATCGGATCGTTAACCGGATAATACGGGTCAAGGAAGTTTTGGAATCGAAATAAGAGATTTAGATCAATATGGTAATTTGACCACGTTAACACATATATATTAAATAAATATATGTGTATGCGTGTATGTGTGTGTGATTGAGAAAAAGAAAGAATTAAAAATAAAGAAAAGAAAGAAAGGTACGAGAGAGAGAGAGAAGAGAAACAGAGGGAAGAAAGGAGAAAAGAAAGAAGAGGAAAGAAGAAGAAAGAAGAAGAGAAGGAAGAAGAAGGGTGAGGCCCAACTCACCAAAAATCAAGCATCATCATCACCTCACCTCCATGGATGCTTCCCATAAGCTTCGTAAGCTTCTCATCCATTTTCCCCCTATTTTGAGCAATTCGAATTTTAAGAGAAAAATGTGATGTTTGAGGTTTGCAGCTCAATTGGAAGATTAGGGTATTGATTAGTTCTCCTTAAGGGTTAGATTGTTGATTGGGTAACTCAAATCGCTAAAGTTTTTGTTAATTTTAGAGAATCAAGATTTCGGGATTATGGGTGAATAGTGATTCAAGAGGTTAGGGATGATGAATAGTGATTCTTGATGATTGATGATATATGAATGATTAGGTACGAAGCTAAGGAGGATTGAACGCGAATTGGAGCTCGAATCGAAGTTTGAAGTGGATTGGTGATTAGGGTTCGAACGGCGGGATTTTGAGGAATTCGGTATTTCGGTCAAAGAGATGTCTCGGGATCAAGCGGAAAGGTTGGGAGCGGATTCGATTATCGTCGGAGCGTAAAGTTTATACGGGGAACGTTCGTGTGGTTATGTCGGAAAAGCGATTTCGTGGAAAGTCTCGGCTATTTGTGATTTTCATCACAATCGGTGAGTTTTACTCACGTTTAGGTTTATTCCGTTTTGGTTTGATTTGTTGCGTCGTTTGGTTTCGAGAAATTTTGGGTCAAAAACCGTTATTTCAGAATATGTCGTATTTTGATAAAATCCGTTTAGATTGAGTTTTTGATTGGATTGATTGATTATGTGGTTTAAATTGGGTCTATTGTATTGGTTGTCAAATCTGTTTTCGATCGGAACGAGAATCGGAATTGAGCGGAATAGCGGTTTCCGCGCAAAACCGCCAAAATTCTGCAGCATCAGGTCTCCATCGCGTCGCGACCTCCCTCCTTCGCGTCGCGACCATGCTTCAGTTTGCAACGAAAATGTTTCTGACTGTTTTCGCGTCGCGACGGTTTCGTGTCGCGACGGTATGCAGATTTTCAACAGTTTTTCACTGATTTTGTTTTAGCGATATCTTTTGATCCCGGAAACCGATTGAGGTGTTCTAAGATGCGTTGGAAAGCTTATTCAGAGGTCTAACTGAATATACTATTTTTAAGGTAAAATTAACTGTTTTTGGAGTCGTAAATTGTGTCGAAAAGTGACGAATTAGTATGCGAGAGTGAATGTGGATTTAACTTGTAATGTTCAATTATTGGTCTGAGATAAATGAACCTTGAGTTCATATGATTGTAGATATGTTATTATATCGAGTTGGGTGACGACCCATGTTGACATACTAGGAGGGGCAGTCATGATCCCCTACCCTAGGCTCTGAGGCCAATAGCGAAACTGTTATTGGTAAGGGGTTCGCCGGGATTAGCCTTGGGGCAGTCGGTGGTACGTTACCATGGTTTTGTAGTGTGATTCATCGGGATTAGCCTCGGGGCAGTCGGTGACGCACTGAATTATAAATGAATTTCATAACTGAACTGAGAGTGTTAGTAGGGGTCTCGGTAGAACTCACTGAGATTGTATCTCACTGTTTAAATGTTGTTGTTTTACAGAGACACAGTGACAGCGGAAATCGAAGAGGCACGAGTAGGTTGAGCTCGGATGGGTGTCGTTGACATAACTTTATGTTTAAGTTTAAGTTTATTTTCCTTCTGTTGTCTATGTATCACAGCACTATGGCATTAGTGTCATGTTTATCTTTCTTTCCGCTTTGTTGTATGACTCGGACTACCATAGTTGCTGACAGTTTATGGTCTGAGTACCATATGGTCTTATTTGTGTATAAGACGGTTATGTTATAGTTCAGCAAAAACTTTATAGTGGTATTCAGTGTGTGAGCAGGAATTATTATCTCTGATGTTTATAGTTTGGTGCACTTGGGTATATTTAAATGTTAAAAATACCGGGGTGTTACACAACCCTTCTTCAAATTTTCGCCACTTCCAGCTTTCATCTGGATGATGCTGGAAATACATCAAAAATTGGGAATTTTGCTGCATATTCTCCCACAGATATTCCTCCTTGCTTCAACTGCAGAAATTCCATCTCTCTAGCATGTCTCACTGTTGACTCTCAATCATATGTTGTAAGTTAGGCATTTTTAGGACCAATTGTGCAGTGTTTTCATTGTATCACAGTCATTATCTGGGATTTAGTTCAGTTTTAGATAATTGTAGTAGGAAGTTCAATTGTAAGTAATTCCTTCACTTTTGGAGCTAAATGGGACTTGAAGACCTCTTAAGTGGTTGTGGCATCTTTCGGCGAACCAGACACTTGCCCGGAAATGCAGCGATCTGGAGGAATTTTGCGAGTCAGAACTTTCTGTTGTTTTTCGCGTCGCGACCAGGAGGGTTCGCGACGCGATCTGGAGGAATTTTGCAAGTCAGAACTTTCTGTTGTTTTTCGCGTCGCGACCAGGAGGGTTCGCGACGCGACCTGAAGCAGTTTTGCGAGGCCTGAAGCTTCTGTTTTTTGTCGCGACGCGACGGACACGGGCCGCGTCGCGATGGTGCGTGAAAATTAGGGTTTTTAAAGCAGTTTCAGCAATTTTTGAAGGGACTTCGTTTTGGGATTGGGAGCCACACTTTGGAGCAGCTGGAGGGTGCGAATTTGGGGCCTTCTCACCACTTGGGAACAAGGGATTGAAGGTTCTAATGTCTTCCTTTATGTTTGTCTTCTATTTTATGTTGGTTTCTACTCTTAGGATGGATTGTAACTAAATTGCTAAGATTAGGGAGAGATGAATCTCCCAACCCTATCATATGAACCATTGTTCTAGTCAATTCGGTTGTTATTCGATTTACTTTGTCTAATTACCTATGTTCTTAATGCTTTTCAATTACATATGATAATTGTGATGATCCAGGCTAGTGATTGCATAGGAATATGAATTAGTAGCTGGAAATTGGGGAATTAGGTCACATGCTAGTAATCATCATAGGAATATGTGGTAGCTTATGTGAATTCATTAAAATTCTCAATCTTAATGCGTTACCCTCTGGCATGACTCACCTAAGGAATTAGGGTAACTCTTAGGGTAATAGGGGTCTTGAGACAAGGAATTGCCCTTGACCTTAATTAGTGAATTGAATCTAGAAATTGAATAACCAACTTGAATTGGCTAAGGTTCATGTGATAGGCGAGGTGAGAGGATTCGATCCCTAGTCGTTTTTCTCGCATTATTAATTCACGTTTGTGTACTGTTACTATTACTCAAATTACCAAATCGCTACAATCTAAGAATTTACAATTTTGCTATTGTTGTCAACGCGCAATCCCTGTGGAATCGACCGGTTACTTACCGTTTAAATTATTACTTGCAACGAATTTGGTACACTTGCCAAAGTCCTAACAAGTTTTTGGCGCCGTTGCCGGGGATTGTTGACTTTGTTGTCGACAAGGCAAACGAGTAAATTCTAGATTCTCAGTTTTTGTTTTATTCTGAGTTACTTAAATTTTGCTGCTTAGTTCTTCTCTTGGACCTGTTGACGTTTGCTTGGTGTTTCCAAAGAACTGTTTATACAGGGGGCACAGGTACGTTCGGTTGAAGTAATGGCTGAAAATCCACTGGGCAGACGCACTCTCAATGATTTTGGGAGAAGAACTCAAGGCACACATACTCACACCTTCCAACCAGTGTGGGCGGCTACTTTTAATATCAAGTCGTCCGTTCTCTCAGCATTAAGGTCAAAGCCGTTTTCTGGGTCAGATACTGAAGACCCCAATCAACACTTATCCTACTTCCATGAAATCTGTGGGACCAGCTATCCTGAGGGAGTAGATGAAAACTCCAAACAGTTGCGCTTGTTCCCTTTCACTTTAACAGGCAGGGCAAAGGTTGGTTAAATACTCTTCCACCAGGAACTATTAATGCCTGGAGTGAACTTGAAGATAATTTCCTATCAAGGTTCTTCCCAATTTCTAAGTTTATTGAAAAAAGAACAGAAATCTCCAACTTCGCACAAGAGGATGAAGAGTCCTTGTACGATTCCTGGGAGAGATTCAAGCTGTCATTAAGAAAGTGTCCTGGGCATGGTATTGTCGATTTTGTGCAGCTACAAACCTTCTATCATGGATTGAAACCTCCAACCAGGATGATGCTAGACACCTCAGCAGGAGGGTCTTTGGGTAACAAAACCTGGGAAGAAGCGACACAATTGATAGACGATATGACATCAAATGAATATAGAATGCCGAATGAGGGTATAGCTGTACAGAAAAGGAAGATTTTGGAGCTGGATTCAAATAGCGCGGTGTTAGCCCAACAAAAGCTAATGTCTCTTCAAATCGAATCTCTCACCAAACAAGTGGCTGCATTGGAGAGTAGGTTCCGAAATCAAACAATTACCCAAGTAAAACAACTCCATGACCAGGGGACTCAATTGCATGATGTACTCTCCCAATATATGCAAACGACTCAGACCACATTGAAATCTCAAGAACAAGTCATACTAGGCATGGAGAGGAACCATGAGGTTTCATTAAAGAACTTGGAGAGCCAGATGGGTGAGATGTCAGGGAAACGTGCTGAGAAATCCAAGGGTAGTTTTTTCAATAGCACGGTGGAGAGCTATAAGGAAGAGAGTTGCAGAGCTATTTCATTGAGGAATGGTAAGAAACTTAAACCGGTTGAAGCGACCAAGCACAACTCTGAAGGGGAAAGTAGTGAAACGGAAGCGTGGAAGGAAGAAGTTGAAAATGAGTTGAGTGAAAAAAATGAGGGAGTGGTGAAGCCTAACCAAAAAAATTATTTGTTTAATGAAAATTTGCAGGTGGACGAGAAGCCTAAGGAAATGCCTTCCTACGTGAAGTTGCCATACCCTCAGCGGAGTAAGAAGAATCATAAGGATGAGCAGTTTTCAAAGTTCATGGAGATCTTCTCCAGTCTCCAAATTAGTATTCCTTTTGCAGAGGCATTGGAGCAAATGCCTGTTTATGCGAAGTTCATGAAGGAACTGTTGAGTAAGAAGAGGAAGTTCAAAGAAGATGAAATGGTGGCTCTGACCGAAGATTGTAGTGCCATTATTCAAAGGAAACTTCCTCCAAAATTGAAAGATCCTGGAAGTTTCACCATACCTTGCACCATTGGGAACTTGACTATAGGCAAGGCCCTTTGTGATTTGGGAGCAAGCATCAACCTGATGCCCTTGTCTATGTTCAAGAAGCTAGGTGGAGGCGAGGTGAAACCCACTAGGATGAGTCTGCAGCTTGCCGATAAATCAATCAGACAACCCTATGGGATCTTGGAAGATGTTCTGGTAAGAGTTGACAGATTTTTATTTCCTGTTGATTTTGTGATTCTTGAGATGGAAGAAGATGCAGATGTCCCTCCTCTCCTTGGTAGACCATTTTTGGCCACTGGGAGGGCCCTCGTAGATGTTCAACAAGGACAGCTACGGCTAAGATTCCAAGATGAGGAAGTGATATTTAATGTTTTTGAAGCTATGCGCCACCCGAATGACCAAGAAAAATGTTTTAAGTGTGAAGACATAGCTTCTCAGTGGTTTTGATGAAGACAACAACAATCAAGAGATCATTTGTGCAAGAGGAAATGGATCAAATATGTTAAAAGTTACAATTTGCTCAAAGTTATCAAAGTGCAAGAATTGTCTATGATTGATCAAAGGTATATGAAATTCACATCTTACTTTTGATTACAAGTGTTCAAGCTATCATACATGCATGCCATGAGTTTTTTTTTAAATATATATATATATATATATAATAAAATAAAATATTATTATATATAGTTGAGTTTTCAAAAACAAATATATGAACGTATATAACGTTAAAGATTTATACTTGATAAACGTTAAACTTGGCACTTTATAATTGAAAGGAAGCAAAATGCTTCCAAAATGCTTCCATTTATTTGCCACGTTATAATTGAAACGTTGAATTGGAACGTTATACACTCATATATGCATGGCAACGTGTTACAGCCAATTAGTTTTTCTTTTGATTTCAAACGTTATGCCTTGAGTTTCCTTTTGATTACCAACGTTATAATTGGTACCGTTGAAGACTTGGTTTAAACGTTATTGAAATCATTCAAAAAAAATATGAACGTTATACATGCATGCATGCATGCCGTGTTGCTTTCAAAAAAATTGGAACCTTTGGCACTTTGACAATGGCAACTTTTGGCAAATGGTACTTTTTTGAAAAGGTGTTTCAAGGCCTATATAAACTTCAGTATTTCAATTCTCAAAAACACACAACCAATCTCTCTTGATATAATTTTCACATTCATACATTCTATTGAGAACTTTCAAAAAATGCCAAGTGTTCAAACCAGATTTTTATAGTGAAACTTTTGTTCCAAAACTTTCATTCAAAGTCATAAGTTTCATATCATTCATGAAGAACACTTGTATATCATTGTGAGACTTGGTTGTCACAAGAGAAAAGATCAATCTTGTATTGATACATATTATTTCAAACACTTTCTACAAAAATTCAGATTTGTATAAACTTGACCTTGCATTCCAGGATTGTTGGAGCAAGTGTGTGCATTGAAGAGGATTGTTCTTCTTGCACTTGGTATTTAGATCTTAAAGGTTTTAAGAGCCTTTGATCTCCCTATAGGTTAGATAGTAAGCATCACAATTGGTGTGAATAGGCTGTACAATCATTCTAACTATAGTGAAATCTCTTGCTAGTTGGCGAGGGGACTAGACGTACTCTCCGGATTGTGGAGGGGAACTAGTATAATTCTCTTGTGTCCTTTTTCTTTCCAGCACTTTACTTTTTCCATACTCTCACCATAAAACAAGATTTTATCAAACCAACCTTAAAACCGAAAAAATCTCTAAGTACCTAATTCACCCCCCCTCTTAGGCGCAATCTATACTCACATTAAGGTGGATGTGATTGAAGATTCAGTGCGAGAAACTTTTAGACACAATTTACCCTCTGCTCCTCTAGAGAAGGTAATTGTGAACTCGATTGAGGGCGTGGATGAAAACTTGGGAATCGAAATAGAGGACTGCGTTCGCCAGTTTGAAGCTTCTCAGGTAGAAAAGGTTTTCAAGAGAAAAGAAGAGCTGAATAGGGGGGAAGGCACAGACAAAGGAACTCCCGAATTGAAACAACTCCCCTCTCATTTAAAGTATGTATTCCTTGAGAGCAATGATCAATACCCAGCCATCATCAGTAGTTCTTTAACTAAGCTGGAAGAAGAAAAGCTAATGAGAGTTTTGAGATCAAATAGAAATGCACTAGGTTGGACTATCTCCGACCTTAAGGGGATTAGCCCAGATTTTTGCATGCACAAGATCAAGCTCGAGGAAGAGTTCAAGCCGGTGATTCAACCTCAGCGACGGTTAAATCCCACAATGAAGGATGTGGTGAGGAAAGAAGTGTTAAAACTCTTAGATGCCGGAATGATCTACCCAATCTCTGACAGCTCTTGGGTGAGCCCGGTCCATGTGGTACCCAAAAAGGGAGGTATGACCGTTATTAAAAATGAGAGGAACGAGTTGATCCCTGCTCGCACAGTCACCGGGTGGAGAATGTGTATCGATTATAGGAGACTGAACCTAGCCACTCGGAAGGACCATTTCCCGTTGCCATTCATTGACCAAATGCTTGAAAGATTGGCCGGTCAGGCCTTTTATTGCTTCCTGGATGGATACTCCGGATACAACCAAATAGCAGTAGAACCAGAAGATCAGGAGAAAACCGCCTTCACATGCCCATTTGGTGTTTTCGCCTATCGGAGGATGCCCTTCGGTCTGTGCAACGCTCCGGCAACTTTTCAAAGGTGCATGCTTTCTATATTCTCTGATATGATGGAAAATGCTATTGAGGTTTTTATTGGTGACTTTTCTGTTTTTGGTCCATGCTATGATTCTTGCTTGGCTAACCTCAATGCAGTATTAAAAAGATGCATTGAAACCAATTTAGTCTTGAATTGGGAAAAGTGCCATTTTATGGTTCAAGAAGGAATTGTTCTCGGCCATAAAATCTCGTCAAAGGGCATTGAGGTTGATCAAGCCAAGATAGAAATCATAGAAAGGTTACCTCCTCCTATGAATGTAAAAGGGGTGAGAAGTTTTTTAGGACACGCCGGATTTTATCGACGTTTCATAAAAGACTTCTCCAAGATTACAAAACCTCTATGCAATTTACTTGTTAAGGAAAATGAATTTGTCTTTGATGCCGAATGCCTGCATGCTTTCAATGTATTAAAGGAAAAACTGATTTCTGCCCCAGTCATTGTCGCCCCTAATTGGGACATTCCCTTTGAACTAATGTGCGATGCTAGCGATTATGCAGTGGGAGCAGTGTTGGGGCAGAGGTCGGAGAAGTTTTTTCATGCCATATATTATGCTAGCATGGTCTTAAATGAAAATCATGTAAATTATGCAACAACGGAAAAAGAATTGCTAGCTATAGTATTTGCATTGGAAAAGTTTCGTTCCTATTTGGTCGGGTCGAAAATAATTGTGTTTACTGACCATGCTGCGATAAAGTATTTGCTAACCAAGGGCGAGTCTAAGCCTCGACTCCTTAGATGGATTTTGCTTTTACAGGAATTCGACTTGGAGATAAAGGATAAGAAGGGGAGCGAGAATGTGGTAGCAGATCATTTGTCCCGGTTGGATAATAAGGAAGTGACCGCACGGGAAAAAGAAATTCTTGAAGAGTTCCCCGATGAAAAGCTGTTTGCAATTGAAGAGAGACCGTGGTTTGCCGACATAGCAAATTACAAGGCAGGTGGAACGGTCCCTCAAGACTTTACTTGGCAACAAAAGAAGAAGTTCCTCCGTGATGCCCAACACTACCTGTGGGATGATCCCTTTCTCTTTAAAGTTGGGGCGGATGGAATTCTTCGAAGATGTGTTTATGGTAGCGAAAGTCAAAAGATTCTATGGCATTGTCATGACTCTCCATGTGGAGGACACTACAATGGGGAACGCACATCGGCAAAAGTGCTTCAATCTGGATTTTATTGGCCGTCCATTTTCAAAGATGCGCACAATCATGTTAAAAATTGTGACAAGTGCCAGAGAACAGGTAATATTTCACGTAAGGGGGAGATGCCGTTGAACCCTATACTTGAAGTGGAGGTGTTTGATTGCTGGGGCATTGACTTCATGGGACCATTTCTACCATCGCATTCTTGTCAATATATTCTGGTGGCGGTGGATTATGTTTCTAAATGGGTGGAAGCAATTGCCACTTCGAAAAATGATTCCCAAACTGTGGTCAAATTTGTTAAGAAAAACATCTTCTCAAGATTTGGTGTTCCGAGAGTTTTAATCAGTGATGGGGGTAGTCACTTTTGTAACACTCAGCTTAGCAATGTGTTATCCAAGTATAACGTAAAGCATAAAGTATAGACACCGTATCACCCTCAATATAATGGCCAAGTGGAGGTATCAAACAGAGAAATCAAGAGGATATTAGAAAAGACAGTGGGGAACGCAAGGAAAGATTGGGCAGTGAAGGTAGACGATACCTTGTGGGCATACAGGACAGCTTATAAGACACCCTTAGGTATGTCCCCTTACCAATTGGTTTATGGCAAACCTTGTCATTTGCCAGTTGAACTAGAACACAGCATATTGGGCGTTGAAATTCTTGAATTTTGATCCTGGGTCAAGTGGGGGAAAAGAGAACACTTCAGCTTCAAGGATTAGAGGAGATGCGTTTAAATGCATATGAGAACAACAAGATCTACAAGGAAAAGATGAAGGTGTACCATGACAAACATATTGCAAGAAAAGAATTTCACCCTGGACAACAAGTCTTGTTGTTCAACTCAAGGCTCAAGTTATTTCCAGGAAAATTGAAATCCAAGTGGTCGGGACCCTTTGTTGTCAAGGAAGTAACACCGTACGGAGCAATAGAAGTGGAAGAGCCAAGGTCCCAGAGATCTTTCAAGGTCAACGGACAAAGACTCAAGCATTATATGGGTGACGGATTGGAAGAGCCTCAAATGGTTCTCATGCTGAGAGACCCATAAGAGTGACAAAAAGCGTCAAGCTAGTGACGTAAAAGAAGCGCTTGGTGGGAGGCAACCCACTGGTGAGCGCCATTTTACTGTTTGATTCAGACATTTTTACTCGCACTTTTCGTTGTATTTTGCCCTATTTTGGCTTTATTTCGCACTTTGGTCTGTACTTATTATTATAACTTACTCTGTGATATTAGGGCACCACTGCCCTATATTTTGTTTTTGTTTTGTTAAAGCAGCTTCAATAGTGATGATCTGTGGCATTTGGGGTTGCATGTTTGCATTTTTCCTTTTGACACTCGCACTTCAAGTTTTATCATCAAGTAATAGCAGCGGTCATGACAAACGTTGCGGAAGTTCCTTATCATCGGTGAGCACCATCTCTCAAGTTCCATCTCTATGGTCCCAACTGTGAGGTTTGAGCCTAAACACGTTCTCATATATATATTGTGTGTATTCCTTGCCTGCATTAGTCTGCAGAACTTGACATTGTGCTGAATTGTTTTTGCATTTGATTTTCATACACACTGAGGCATTTCTGTTGGCACCCCTGAGCCTTTCAAACCACACCTAATTAATGTTTATCCTCTGCTAGCCCCTCTGAGCCTATTGTTAAAAATTGTATGCTGTTTCTCTGACAATCATAGCCTAGTTAATTCTTAACTTGGAGTTAGGTAACAAAAGCTGTGAGAGTGGGGAAATTTTTAAGTTTGGGGTTGCTCGTGGAATAGCAACAATATAAATTTGGGGTGGTATACAAGAGAAGGAGAAAGAAAAGAAAGAAAAGAAAGAAAAATATATATATGTATATATATATATATATACATATCAAAAAAAAAAGAGAAAAATAAATAAATAAAATCCTTCTCTTGTTTTGTTAAATGCTTTGGGAAAATGGGTGAGTATTGCGTGAAATTGACAAAAAGAGAGGTAAGCCTAACTCCAAGTGCAACCTACTTATCCAAATGTATCCACCCTTACCTAAGCCCCGCTATAACCCTTAAAGTCCTCAAATGTGTGTATGCATTTCATTGTATAGAATGATATAGAACTCTGTCAAGCCTATGAAATGATGATGCAGGTACTGTGAATTGAGTGAATACCCGAAACACCTCAAGAGTGAAACACTGATGAGATGTGCGTACAGAGAAAACTTGAGAATGCTGCCTGCGTATGATTCGGTATTTACAATTTAGTTGTCCTGCCACTGTATTAGATTGATGATGATAGTTGATGTGCTGATGTGTTTAAGGTTGATGTATTATATGTAACAGCTAAATAGAAAAATCAGCCACAGTCTGAATTGATTGTTTGCTTGAGGACAAGCAAAAGTTTAAGTTTGGGTTTGTGTTGACTCTCAATCATATGATGTAAGTTAGGCATTTTTAGGACCAATTGTGCGGGGTTTTCATTGTATCACAGTCATTATCTGGGATTTAGTTCAGTTTTAGATAATTGTAGTAGGAAGTTCAATTGTAAGTAATTCCTTCACTTTTGGAGCTAAATGGGACTTGAAGACCTCTTAAGTGGTTGTGGCATCTTTCGGCGAACCAGACACTTGCCCGGAAATGCAGCGATCTGGAGGAATTTTCCGAGTCAGAACTTTTTGTTGTTTTTCGCGTCGCGACCAGGAGGGTTCGCGACGCGATCTGGAGGAATTTTGCAAGTCAGAACTTTCTGTTGTTTTTCGCGTCGCGACCAGGAGGGTTCGCGACGCGACCTGAAGCAGTTTTGCAAGGCCTGAAGCTTCTGTCTTTTGTCGCGACGCGACGGACACGGGCCGCGTCGCGATGGTGCGTGAAAATTAGGGTTTTTAAAGCAGTTTCAGCAATTTTTGAAGGGACTTCGTTTTGGGATTGGGAGCCACACTTTGGAGCAGCTGGAGGGTGCGAATTTGGGGCCTTCTCACCACTTGGGAACAAGGGATTGAAGGTTCTAATGTCTTCCTTTATGTTTGTCTTCTATTTTATGTTGGTTTCTACTCTTAGGATGGATTGTAACTAAATTGCTAAGATTAGGGAGAGATGAATCTCCCAACCCTATCATATGAACCATTGTTCTAGTCAATTCGGTTGTTATTCGATTTACTTTGTCTAATTACCTATGTTCTTAATGCTTTTCAATTACATATGATAATTGTGATGATCCAGGCTAGTGATTGCATAGGAATATGAATTAGTAGCTGGAAATTGGGTAATTAGGTCAGATGCTAGTAATCATCATAGGAATATGTGGTAGCTTATGTGAATTCATTAAAATTCTCAATCTTAATGCGTTACCCTCTGGCATGACTCACCTAAGGAATTAGGGTAACTCTTAGGGTAATAGGGGTCTTGAGACAAGGAATTGCCCTTGACCTTAATTAGTGAATTGAATCTAGAAATTGAATAACCAACTTGAATTGGCTAAGGTTCATGTGATAGGCGAGTTGAGAGGATTCGATCCCTAGTCGTTTTTCTCGCATTATTAATTCACGTTTGTGTACTGTTACTATTACTCAAATTACCAAATCGCTACAATCTAAGAATTTACAATTTTGCTATTGTTGTCAACGCGCAATCCCTGTGGAATCGACCGGTTACTTACCGTTTAAATTATTACTTGCAACGAATTTGGTACACTTGCCAAAGTCCTAACACTCACATCCTTTGGAAAATATTTTTCCAAGAACTTGTTACGGAATAGTTCCCAAGTTATTTCCCGACCTTCTGCCTCCAAAAATTGACGGGTTGCTTTCCACCAATACCCAGCTTCTCCAACGAGCATAAAAGTTGCGTAATTAATTCGCCACTCTGGTGGGAACATCATTGCCTCAAATATCTTTTCCATTTCTTGGATCCATAATTCGGCTTTATCCGGATCATATTCTCTATTAAATTGTGAAGGTTTATTTCGACGGAATTATGTCAAGCCTTGAAATTCAGATGTCCCTTCATTTCGCCCATGGTTCTGTTGAGTCTGTTGTTGTATTGCATCAGCCATATTTTTGATATCTTGAATGACATCCGTCATTTCTCCATTACTTGCTCGAGTCATGACTTCCTACAGAATTGGAGGAGTCAAAATTTCAAAATTCCGTTCTTAATTTTTCATCAATCTTATCGTTCTTTCAAATATCCTTTCATCTTAAAAATGACTATACCAATTAACTCACAGCAAAAACATAGTCAGTCCATACCCATGGTCTTATAAGGCTAGGTGTGCTCTGATACCACTAACTGAGATGCTCTCTAATATCGTAATCAATAATATGCTTCGTTCAATTAGTTATTTATTTGATTAAATATTAATCTTATTTTAATTATTTTCTTTTTGTATAGTCTTTTTTTATTTTTAAAGAAAACATTAAATATTATTAAAACACATTATTATTATAATAACGCATTACTAGTACATCACATCACTATTGACTCTTACTTATTTTGAAGGATCGACAAAAAACACAGTAGTCCACATAATTAATAAAGTCATCCACCACATAAGTACTTCAATCACCTCTAACCTAATCAGCCTCTAACCTATAACCAAATTATTTGGCATCCAAATTGTCCTCAATAGTATCAATTATACACAATCCTAGTCCTTCTAAGGAAATGAGGAGGAGGGGGTGCCATGTAATGACGGTTTGACACCATAACAGCGGCGACCCACATGTCTTCCAAGGGTAGATAAAAGGAGATTATCAGATTTCTTTAGTAAGTACGGGTATTGAAGTTAGGGTAGACTCCTGTAGTAACGAGAATAGTAAGATCTCCATCATATATGACTGTTGAATTTGGGTAGTCCGGTCTCCAGAATCCGCTAGTAAAATCCACGAACTGGGGCTACTAGGCAATCAAACTTTTCCCACTACCGGGACGGCTATTTACTTCCTTACTAAAGGACTTAATGATCGAGGGAGGAAGCTAGTCTAGAGAGAAGTAGAAAATCAGATTGAAATACCTGCTTAACAACTAGGTCTCTCAAGAAAATATTCAAATTATAAAAGGGGTAGGGTCACCCTTGACTCAATAATTTAATTTTTACTCTACTACTACTAGTGTTGAAGTTCCTCACCCCCTACCTGTTACTTTCTTCTTGTACTGTTGCTACTCCTGGGAACTTGGCCGAGTGGAAGGAATTGATTTTACTCTAGTTATATACTTATGAAAGAGACTTGAGTGAAAAGTTGTTGATGGAGAAAGTGAGAAACTGAATGGGTAAAAGTAAGGTGAGAAAAGGAAGGATAGAAAGTGGTGGGCTGAAAAAGAAGGGAGAAAGTAAGTATGTGGGGTTAACTAGCGGTGTGACCCGTGCTTTGCACGGGGGGCGAAAGCTGTAAATATTACATATATAGAAATAAAAATTCCAACAATGATTTTAAATAGATGTAATTCAAAGCAAAAAGCAAGAGTTTAGATGTAGCCAATAAGAGAAAACTACAGTCAAAGCATAATTAAAAGGTCTTGAAGCTAAAGAAACACAACAACCATCCTACTAAATAAAGTCATTACTTAATAATGGGATTATCAGCAGTTTGTCTGATTGTCTCATCATCAGAATAGTTAGATGGAGGAATCTTGCGACCAACTTCATTAGTACTTAAACTTTCTCTCGACAACATCATGGGCTCAATTCCTAATGGTTTCTCTTCGTGCACTTGGCTGCAGCTGAACCGATTTCCTCTCTCCTCAAGTACTTTTTCCCTCTATTCGCTGACCTTAAATGCAATATAAGCATTTTCAATGTAGATTAATCATTTAAAGTCTAAAAAGAGTATCCTACAGCTTCTAATTCTAATTATATTAAGGAAATGCATAAAAGTAAATTCATCTTGCTATACTCATAATTCCGCGACACAGACAAAAGCTACATTACTACATTCTTTGGGTCCTTGTTCCAACAGCCTTGCATCTTCTACTGGTAAACAATGCAGAAGATGGCTAAAAACAATATTCTTTTTTTCATGTTGATTTGGAGATATTAGAAAGTTGTATTGTAAATGTAACTACTAACCAATCACATTGACTTGATTGTAACATAATAAAATCTATGGAGATTATGAAGAAAGTGTTTTACGGCACAAAGGCAACATTATACTAAAGAAGCAACAAAGTAAAAAAATAAACAGGTGAGCAGTTAATGACCTTCTAAAATTGCTGAGAAATGGCACAAAGGCAACGCAACGCAACGCCGCGATAGCGGCCACCACGGCTGCTATTGACTACATAGCTCACAACTATCACCACCATCACCGACTCACCACTACCACCTCCTTTTACCTCTCACCACCACCACCACTACCTCTTTCTCCCTCTCACCACCACCACCACCACCACCTCCTTTTACCTTTCAGGATTCCTAGCACAGTAGTGTTGTCTTCGAAGTTCATCTTCCTAGAGTACAAATTCCCTTCTCAACTGGTATCAAAGCACCCTTCCTGGTGCTGGATCTCTGCTTCCATGGCAGCCGGTACTCATGGTGCGACTTCCATAGCTGAGGTAGATAAGAAAAACGACGATCGTTATGCTGAGATTAGCATTAGAATGGATCAAATGATGGAAAAGATGAGATCTCTACTGAGAGAACGTGTCATTACCGGAAGCAGGTCTAGAAACGGTTCCGTCAATGGATTTTCCCAAATTCAACGGCAAGGATGTGAAAGAGTGGCTGTATTTTTTGAGCTCCGAAATCAGTCTTCATTCCATTTGTGTTCTTGCAATAGACTTATTTTCTTTCATTGTATTTTTTGATCAGTTATTTTGTTTCTGTGTATAATTAGAAATAAGTTATTATTTTGCTGCAAGATGTTGCTCTATTGACAGTTGGAATCACTCGGTTAGAAAGCATGTCCTTTTGGCCTATTTCGAAATCCAAATGGTGATTGTCTTTAGATCCTAGACTTTAATAATTGGCTTAATTTAATTAACGAATACTCTTTAGATTGTTTATTTACTGATCAGATGTTGAGTGAGTGAAAAATTGTATTTTAGTGAGTTGTAGTTAAATAAAATAGCCTTGGTACCTTTATTTTACTGGATCAGTTCTTGCTTGTATCAAGGAATAGGTCATCATCGAGTTGTACCTGTGCTTGTTGAGCATTAAATTAAATGCGGTTGTTTCTTTTACATGAGAGGTCAATACTATCCCTCTGCTTTATTTGCCTACAAATTCCTAATCAAGTAAACATGTAACTGACCAAACCATAGAAGTCCATATTGTTTCTCATAAAGGTTCGAGTCTTGACTGGTTCATTGATTAGTTAGGCATTTGTTGGATATTTTGTTGAGACTAAGCCTCAACTGCAACAGCTATATTTAGATGGGTCAGTAGCTGTTCCATACCCATGGGCCATGGCATAGGTGATTGTTGTGATTTGTTAGTTACATGTATTTGTTATTATAAAAATAAAAATGGTTCAATGGTCTTCTCACTTTTAAAGTTCTAATACAGTTATGCCAAGTATAACTGTATTGCTATATTGGTGATTATCTGCCAATATGTACGGATCATTGCTGCCATGGTTTTGGGAAGACATTCTTTACTCTTTGTGAAGAAAGGTGTATGTCAAAGTTGATTCACCATTCGATTAATTATTGATAATTGATAATATTGAAGGAACTAAAACGATTTGCGAAGGAAAACATTCAATGCAGTAAAATAGGTGCTTAGTTTTGAGAATAGCTGGATAGTTTTGAAAATATAAGCTGCGAACATTTAAGTGTTTTCAAAATAAGCAAATTATTCATCTAAAGAAAGTAAGACCAAAACACAAAACTATAACCAATTATACTCAGATTATGTGATTGTGGGAATTGATCTCTTGTTTGTCCAATAATGATAATGGTAGGTCAATTAAAGGAGAATCAACAGACTAAAATATTGATAGTCAGAAGTCAGATACATTACATAAAGGAAATTTAGTCACAAACAAAACAAAGGATTTGTGAGATTAGTAAAGGTTTCACAGAGTTGTGACATATTCATAGTCACATTAAAAAGCAAAATAAGTTGGTCCAATCAATATTTGTCACATTCAAAAGACAAAGTTAGCCAATGTTAAATAACATATTTAGCTCTTTAGTAGCAGATGATTCACTTTCATTCTGTTTTAATGAATTTCTTGACCTTGGTAGATGATAATTGTTCAAGGCCCAAAGTATGAGTTGTAGTGGTCATTGGTTCTTTTTCTGTCGACCTCTTCTTCACAGGAGTAATAGAGCTACCCAAATTTGGATCATGTTCAGCCATTCCAGAAAAAGATTGCTGAAAAAAGTAGGAAAAATTGTTAAAGAGGGTTGAGGATAAATTGAGTATAGTCTTAGTCGGGTTAATAATACTTACAGGACATAAGTTGAGTAGCCTATATTCCTTGGCATTAGAAGTAACTCATAAACATAAACATAAATCAAACAAATACAACATCATTCACACACCAATTGAAAAGTAACAAAAAAACGTACAAAATCTATCAGTTAATGAACTGAAGCTCAATTGTAATTTTTTAAAAGCTAAATATAGTTCATGGACAACAATATCATGTTCCCCATCTATTTGAGCATCAATTTCCCATATTGTCTTTGCTCATCATATTTCGTAAAACATATAGAAGAATAAACTACTGTAACTCTTTGCAAAAATGACAAAAAGTCTACTTCAATACCTATAATGGAATCTAGTATCCATTGTTACTTTTATTAGTGCAAGACAGAGCTAGTTATTTGCCGGGGATTAACGGATTAACAACATCGCCAAGATAACATTATAACTCATCTAAAGAAAATTTGTCAGTGATGATTAACAAAGATTTATGTCCACCTGATCCATTCTCCAGCTCAACACCTTCATACATGACCAACACCTTCAACATCCACAATATTAAAAACAACTGCAAGACATATCATCAATTTGCTGCAAAATGAAAAGATTTATGCACTCAGTAAGTTATATTATCTTGGACAGTGGGTGACTGGAAGATGAGATGCTATAGTCGCCCACCTAAGAATGACAACCAAATCATATTCAAAAATCTTCAAATGCTAGATATTAGGTATATACTTCTTTGTGACTACTACCAAATAAATACAAATAGTAATAAACTTACTTATTGCCAAGAATTGCATGTAAATTGATGATAAGTTGTTGTTCATGATCAGAGAAATTTTCTCTTCGAATATTAGTCCTTAGATAAATAGAATAGAAGGGAGAAAAACAAAGAATGTCATATAGAGTACAAAAAGGTGTAGAAGCATGAGAAATAGGCCAGAAACACAATGACAGATAAATTTTGCATTGAACCTCTAGGGAGCTTTAATCTTGAGCATAATCATACTTAATCTTCTCTGAAGTCTTATATGAACTAATTTGTCAAATATATAATATTTCTACCTAATTAATCAGATGAATTGATGTAAATGAATCAAATTTGACTTGAAAAGATAAACTCTAACATTGAGATTATGCAATGGATAGGTCAGAACAAAAAAAATATGCATGCTGCAGACTTCTTCCCAGGCATTAGAATAGGGTAAGTACTATACTCACGAGTACAATAAATTCATGGGATAATAGAGTTGCACAATGCTCTCTTTTCATTGAGTTCCCTGTCCATTAATTGTTTAAGCGCAATTAGCAACTTAGTAGAGAGTTCAGTTCATAATTGATTAGAAGATGGCAGACTCAAATTAAATAAAACAGAAAAGAATACATTGAACTATCTTACATAGAAGATTTTAAAAAGAAGAAGAAAAACAAATGAAAAAAATCAAATAGGAAAACAATGCATGTGGCATGTTGTAGTTCATCATTATTATGGTAAATGTCAGTCAAAGACAACATGGTAAGAGCACACAGTGGAGAAACATGTATCCTGTTAGAATATTTTGAACACAATTTAGTCATGATACTTGTTTGCTAAAGTTGAATAAATGAGAGTGGACTTCAAAATATGAATTGTAACCTTGGGAATATGCATTTAATTATACAGTTGAACAAAAGTATTTTGATTGAATTCTCTGGTCGTTAACTACTTAAAGTGATAGACATTAATGTAAATTCATTTAGAGAGATCGATGATTACAGCTTTATGATTTGGAATGGAAATAGTCACTATCTTAAAATTGAAAAACTGAAAATGAACTTTAAAGGATTTCTATATAGCTATTGAGCAGCACCCCAGAATTGACTTCAAATAGTAATATGTTACCTTGGAAATACGTAATTGGTAAGTAAAAAGAAAAAAAATCTATCCTGCAAAACTTCTTATCAAAGAACATAATACATTGAATTATATCAAACCAGAATTTTCTTAAATAGATGGAACCTACATTGTAAAAGACTTGATATATAAGGCTATTTCAAGAATGGCAGAACAATTTGCTTACTAAAACACAAAGGACAATAGAGCTAAAAGTACAAAATCTAAACAAACAGAACACAAGACATATAAGGATCTTTGTTGTGTGATTTCCAAAGATCCCAGTCAGAGTAGCTACACACAAAAGGAAAAGCAACGAAATTAAAGAGAAACAGAAAGACATGCAAGTCATATTAAAGAGAAACAATACCATCAATTTGTGTTTCCAGCTCCTACTCCCCCCTGCGTGAAAGAGATCCATTTCCCCCATTTCCAGCTCCATCAGCATCACCGGTAGATGATTGTGGCTTCTTGCATAGCATGAAATTCCTAGCTCCACAGCTTGCAAGGGTAAATTAAAGCTGCAACATCATCACCACACCAAAAACAACAAAAGCAAAATCAGGGTTCTAAATTTGAAACAAAATCCAAATAAAAAACATTTTTAATATTTAATAAATAAAAGACAAACCAGAAAACAAATTTACAATACAATTGAATAATTAAAACATCAATGAATGACAAAACGGTTCGAATTGCAACAAACAAAGATAAACATGCTTCACTGAAAATCAAAATGTGGATTGAAAATAGGAAATTACCCTCAGATACAACGTGAGGGCAATAATGGGCCAAATATGTGATATTAGTTCCAAGGACAGGAAGCCCCCTTCACGAGCATAGGATTTAAGAGCGGTATCAATGACCGCCGCCACAACAACCACCGTAGCTTCCCCCTTTCAACGTTAGCACCAATCCCCGATTAGTAATAGTGAGATGAACCCAAAAAAATCTAAACATAGATAAAAAAAAATTTAAAATCTGCACACCAATAATGGATATTCCCTATTTTCTTCTTTCTCATTTTTTGGGTTAACTTGAAAACCATAACAACAAAATTTGTTACCCAAAGATTCACAAATGAAAATAGTTTCAAGATAAAAGGGAGAAGATGAACATGCAAACCTGATTTTGGGTGAACCTTATGATTTAACAAACCACTACTTGTATTCCTTCCTTCTTCATCTTGTTTGCTTTGTTTTTCTTCTTCTCAAATTCGGGACTACAACATAGATCATCATATTTCCACACAAAAATAAGCATCAAGTCCAAATAAGATTTAACCAAATTCTAAGCCTCACTTCATCACACATATATCAACATATATCATCATATTTCAACACAAAAATAAGCATCAAAATTGTACAGAAAATTCAAAACAGAATCTAATCTAATTTCAGCTTATTTATGTCTTTATTAACATATCAATTAGAAATCACTGCCAAGAAAATCAAATAGAATAAATTGCAAAAATAGCTTATGTCTATGCATTACTAAAAACTGAATCAATGTGATAGGATAAAGGCTTGCTAAAATAGCCCATTGTATGAAACTCCATTCATTTTCTAGTACAAACTCAAAAAACCATCCCATTCTTAGATTAACAACTAAAATGTTACCCTCCTAAATCGATAAAGACCATTATTGGCTTATTTGAGTAGATTAGAAGAACACAACTCTGCAACAATAAGACTAAAAAATCCATTTTCAAATCAAGACAAAATCATACATCTTATATAACTTAGTAGGCATACCTCTGTAGACCAATATGCTTCTCTCCTCACCATGTCCAAACAGCCACTTATCTTAGATGTTGGCCTCAAATTAAACCATGAAGCACATCTGAAAAAATAAACATAGTAAGACAAAAGCAGATAATGAGACAGGTAAGCAACAGAGATATCAAAATTTGAGAGCAGATTAACCACTATTCTTGCTTGCCATCATTGTCATCGTCTGCACCAAAATTTGATGATCCAAGTCCTTTGAATGATTTTCTGACATATTTGAGAGCAGATTAACCACTATTCTGGGAACCAAAGATGGTTCCACCATACACAAATAGGAGACCAATAAAAATTGTCACAACACATATGAAAGCAACTAACCAAAACCCCAGTCAATATAGCAACAAAAATAAATGCAAAAAAATAAAAACTGCTTCATCAAACAATTGAGCAACAACAATAATACAACCTTTCAGCAATGCAACACCCCCAACCAAACCAGAAAGAAAAATGGATCTGAAAAAAGGGTAAAACATTATAAAGAGGACGCACATCGAAGGAGAAAAAAAAGTAAATAGGATGGAAGAGTACCGGAAAAAAAGTGAAAACCGGTGAAGACAACCCATGGAGCTAGTCCATCGCTTGTCCAGAACCTGAAAACAAAAACAATGTATGAGAAGAGAAGAGAGTACAGAGAAGAGAGTTTACAGAGAAGAGAGTACAGAGAAACTTACCCATATTGCATGTACTGATCTAGGTTTTTTGAGAGCAGATCTGTCAATAGATGATGAATCACAGAGAGATGAAAGAAGCAATGGGCTGAAAGAGAGGTGGCGCTGGGATGAGTATGACTCTGAAGTTGTGGATGTTGGTCAACCATGGCGGTTTTCGCGCCCCTCGAACCATTCCTTTTTCTTCGCTTTCGTTCTCCGTCGTCGCCGGCGGTAAACGGACAGTCACCATCGTCAACCAGGCATCCGCCGTAACATACCCATCACCACCACAAGCCCCTCGAAACCGATTTGGGGAAAATTTGTTAGAGTGAGAGAGAAGAGAAAGTCAGCGAGAGAGAGATCGAAAGAAAGGAAGCCTGAGGAAGAAAGAATGGATGAAGGATGAAGGAAGAAGAAGAACGTGGAAAGGGAAGAAGAAAGAGATATGGCGAGAGAGAGAGAGAGAACTGAGAGAGTGGGAAGAGAGTGCAGAGAAGAGAATAGAGAATTGAGAGAGTGAGATGTGTGTGGGGCAATACGTGTCTGACACATTACTCAATTGATAGAAGAAATGATGGGAGAATTCAGAGAGCAGGTGAACAAATAAACACAGGTGGCTGTTTGTCACTGTTTCATTTTTGGGATGACAAGAAAAAATCTGTTCACCATACAGCGAAAACACATGGCAGTATGCTATTGGCTGGGATTTTGGGCGGGAACTGGAAAATTTTGGCGCCAAAATGCTGAGCTGGAGACTACCCCAAGATGTAAATGTAGAGATGAAAGGGATGATGGGGCTACTGAAAATTTGTTGCCGTAAATGGCAACTATTGGACACACCTATTTATAGTATAAAATTTGAGAGGTGTGGTAATTGTTTGAGAGAAGAAAAGGGTACGTGGCTTTTATCTAATGGTGGTGTCTTAGCTTATGTAGAAAGATCTTATTATCTGTGGTTATAATTGGTTGGCTTCCTTTTTACTCTATTGAGTTTACCAATCCATGTGGGTTACTTATGTCACTGATGGCAATATAGAGTTCATTTTTTTTTTAATGAGCGTTAATTAATGAATATTGGTCTTGTTTCCTACTTTGTGAGTCAAACAAGAAAAGCATGCATACTTATATCATATATGTTACTAGATAATAACTATTTAGTAGTAACTATATTTAGCCTACATACCACAATCTATGTATCATCTCATAAGTCTTGACATATAAGGTACCACTTTATAGTAATTATCTAATATTTTATAAAACATTGACAGTACTTATATACTATAATTCAAATTATGATAACAATATAATGTTATTTTTTTTATTTCTATTATTAATTTATTGTTTTCCTATTTTAATCAATTTTCTAAATAGGGTGTTATAAATCTCCCCCACTAATAAAAATTTTGTCCTCGAAATTTGCTCACCTTAGAATAATTGCGGATATTGCTCCCTCATTTTTTCCTCTAACTCCCAAGTAGCATCAACGTTTGTCTCATTCCATATTATTTTCACCAAGGGAATTTCTCTACCTCTGAGTTGTTTCATTCTCTTGTCTGAGACTAACAAGTAAAGCCTCATATGCTAAATTTTCTTTTAACTGTACTGTGTCGGGCTCGATCACGTGTGAAGGGTCAGATATATATTTTCTTAATTGTGACACGTGAAAAACACTATGAAGGTATGAAAGAAAAGGGGGTAAAGCTATTTGGTAATCTATAGGACCAATTCGACGAAGGATTTGATAAGGTCCAATAAATCTGGGTGTAAGTTTCTAGATTTCAATGCTCTGCCAACCCCAGGCATCGGTGTGACTTTCAAGAATACATGATCACCTTCTAGGAATTCGAGGGGTCTTCTTTTATCGGCATAACTTTTCTGCCTACTTTGTGCCATTTTTATTTTCTCTTGGATCGTCTTTATTTTCTCCGGGGTCTATTGTACGATTTCTGGTCCTAAAACAAGAGACTCTCCTATCTCAAAACAACACAATGGTGTTCTGCATCTTCGTCCATACAATGCTTCATAAGGAGCCTTTTCTATACTGAAATGAAAACTGTTGTTGTAAGTAAATTCAATTAATCACAATAGTTCATCCCAGCTGTCCGGATATTCCAAGACACAAGCCCTTAATAAGTCTTCTAAAGATTGAATTGTCCGCTCAGATTGTTCGTCTGTCTGCGGATGATATGCAGAGCTTAGTTGCAGGTTAGTGCCAAGGGCTTTATGTAGGCTCTCCCAAAATTTTGAGGTAAACCTTGGATCTCTGTCTGAAATTATACTTGAGGGTACTCCATGTAATCTTACAATTTCTCTGATATAAATTTGGGTCAACTTCTCTAAGGAATACCTGATAATGATAGGTAGAAAATGAGCTGATTTGGTTAGCCTATCGATAATTACCCAAATTAAATCATGTCCTTTAGGGGTCTTTGGCAATCCTGAGACAAAGTCCATGGCTATACTGTCCCATTTCCATTCTGGAATATCTAATGGTTGCAGCATTCCTGCAAGTTTCCGATGTTGATTTTTGCTTTTTGACAAATTAAGCAAACTGCCATATAATGAGCTATTTTTTTCCACGATGTATACTCAACTTGCTCTTATGTGCTTCCTCCAAAATCAATTTTTTGATCTCCTGATCGTTTGGTACTCAGATCCAATTTTGAAATTTTATTATTCCGTCGGAATCCTGTTTAAATTTGACCAGCTTTCCTTGTTTCTTCAACTCCATCACTTCTTGAAGGTACTCATCACCCTCTTGTTTAGCCTTGATATGATTTAACAGACTACTAGAAATGGTAACCATGTTCAACCGAAGTCGGTTTCCTCTCACATCCATAGCCAAATTTAAATCTCTAAATTTCTCAATAAGTTCCATTTCACGTATCATCATTGAGGAAATATGCAGAGTCTTTCTACTTAGTGCATCTGCCACTACATTTGCTTTTCCAGGATGACATTGAAGTTCAAATTCATAATCCTTGATGAATTCCATCCATCTTCTTTGTCTGATATTTAATTATTTTTGGTCAAACAAGTACTTCAAACTCTTGTGATCACTAAAAACATCAAATTGTGACCCATACAAATAATGTCTCCATATCTTCAAAGCGAAGGCAATTGAAGCTAATTCCAGATCATGGGTCGGGTAATTTCTCTCGTGTGGTCTTAATTGTCTAGAAGCATAAGCGACTACCTTTCTATCTTGCATAAGGACGCATCCTAACCCATGTAGTGATGCATCACAATATACTTCAGAACGCTTACTTGGATCAGGAAGTATCAGAACAGGTGACATCGTCAATATTTGTTGCAACTCCTAAAAACTTCTTTCACAGTCATCCGTCCATACATATTCCTGTCCCTTTCGAGTAATTTGGGTCAAAGGTAAAGCAATTTTTGAAAAACCTTCAATAAATCTTCGGTAATAACCGACTAACCCGAGAAAACTACGAATTTCTGTTACAGTCTTTGGTTTATCCCATTGTAGGATAGCTTCTACTTTAGCCGGGTCTACACTGATTCCTGTTTTAGAGATCATGTGTCCTAAAAATTTAACTTCTTCTAACCAGAATTCACATTTGGATAACATTGCATATAACTCCTTCTCTCTTAGGATTTGCAAAACAAGCCAAAGGTGATCTGCATGTTCTTTAGGACTCCGCGAGTAGATAAGAATGTCGTCAATAAAAACTACAACAAACTTATCCAAATATGGGCGGAATATCCTGTTCATATAGTCCATAAAATTGCAGGTGCATTCGTGACTCCGAACGGCATCACTTGATATTCGTTGTGTTCGTATCGCGTTCAAAAAGAAGGTTTTTGTATGTCTTCCGCGTTTACTCGTGTTTGATGATATCCGGATTGCAAATCAAACTTTGGAAATATTGATGCTCCCTTCAGCTGATCCATCAAATCATCTATCCTAGGTAAAGGATATTTATTCTTAATCGTCACATTATTCAACTGTCGGTAGGCAATACATAATCTCATGGTTCCATCCTTCTTCTTTTCCAGTAGTACAGGAGCTCCCCTGAGTGATACACTTGGTCGAATAAATTTCTTCTCCAATAAGGCCTCCAATTATTTCTTCAGTTCAGCTAATTTGGACGGTGACTTCCGATATGGAGCTATTGAGATAGGACCAGTTCCTGGCTGTAGATCGGTGGAGAATTCTATCTCTCGGTCGGGTGGTAATCCTAGATTTTCTCTAAATATTGCGGGAAATTCTCTAACGATTGGTATATTTTCCAGATTCGCCTCCCCTTTTACTTCCAGAGAAGATAATGACATATATCCTTGTGCTTCTTCTCGAAAAGAAGCGATTGTTTGGTTGGAAGATTGAGATCTAGAACACCTAGGGTTGGGAATAATCAAAGTTTTTCTTGAACAGTCTAATAAGACGTGATTAGCCGACAACCAATCCTTGCGTATTACGACATCTATTTGTGAAGGTAAACAAACTAAGGTTATGAAAAGTTATTATTTTCAATAGTGATGGGACAATCTAAACAAGCTAAAGCAGTTACTACCGGATCATGGGTAGGGGTGGAGACAATTAAATCAAAAGGAAGTTGCGAAATAGGTAAGTTCAGTTGTTTAGCACATTCATAAGATACAAAAGAATGAGTAGCACCGGAATCATACAGTATATTTAAAAGTTTATTTTCTATGAGACACTTACCTTGTATAAGGTCATCAGACTGAGAAGCCTCAGCTCCACTCATAGTGTACACCCTTCCACTCATGGTGACAGTCTCGAGAGAAATGACCTGGTTTTCCACATTTAAAGCTAATCACTTCCTTATTCAGACAATCTTTGGTATTGTGGGAACATCCACATTTGAAACATTTCAGAAATGTTGGGTGCACTTGACTAGGTCCTCCTTTCCCTCCATAACCTAGATTATGATATTGATTTCCATGTGGACGACTATATGGTTTCTCTTTGAATTTCTCATTTCCTTTAAATCGAGAGGGTCCTGAATTATGAAACTTTCTATCTCTAGATTTCTTTAGATCCTCTATCGCTCTACATCTATTCACTAACTCAGGAAACTCTCGTATATTTAAAGGAGCTATTGCCTCCTGAATTTCATAACGCAACCCTTCTTCAAATCTTCGACACTTCCAGCTTTCATCTGGATGATGCTGGAAATACATCAAAAACTGGGAATTTTGCTGCATATTCTCCCACAGATATTCCTCCTTGCTTCAACTGCAGAAATTTCATCTCTCTAGCATGTCTCACATCCATTGGAAAATATTTTTCCAAGAACTTGTTATGGAATAGTTCCCAAGTTATTTCCCGACCTTCTGCCTCCAGAAATTGACGGGTTGCTTTCCACCAATGCTCAGCTTCTCCAACGAGCATAAAAGTTGCGTAGGTAATTCGCCGCTCTGGTGGGAACTTCATTGCCTCAAATATCTTTTCCATTTCTTGGATCCGTAATTCGGCTTTATCCGGATCATATTCTCCATTAAATTGTGAAGGTTTATTACGACGGAATTATGTCAAGCCTAGAAATTCAGATGTCCCTTCATTTCACCCATGGTTCTGTTGAGTCTGTTACTGTATTGCTTTAGCCATATTTCTGATATCTTGAATGACATCCGTCATTTCTCCATTACTTGCTCGAGTCATGACTTCCTACAGAATTAGAGGATTCAAAATTTAAAAATTCCGTTCTTAATTTTTCATCAATCTTATCGTTCTTTCAAATAACCTTTCATCTTAAAAATGGCTATACTAATTAACTCACAACAAAAACATAGTCAGTCCATACCCATGGTCTTATAAGGCTAGGTGTGCTCTGATACCACTAAATGAGATGCTCTCTAATATCGTAATCAATAATATGCTTCGTTCAATTAGTTATTTATTTGATTAAATATTAATCTTATTTTAATTATTTTCTTTTTGTATAGTCTTTTTTTATTTTTAAAGAAAACATTAAATATTATTAAAGCACATTATTATTATTATTATTATAATAACGCATTACTAGTACATCACATCACTATTGACTCTTACTTATTTTGAAGGATCCACAAAAAACACAGTAGTCCACATAATTAATACAGCCATCCACCACATAAGTACTTCAATCACCTCTAACCTCTTACCAAATTATTTGGCATCCAAATTGTCCTCAATAGTATCAATTATACACAATCCTAGTCCTTCTAAGGAAGTGAGGAGGAGGGGGTGCCATGTAATGACGGTTTGACGCCATAACAGGGGCGACCCACATGTCTTCCAAGGGTAGATAAAAGGAGATTATCAGATTTCTTTGGTAAGTACGGGTATTGAAGTTAGGGTAGACTCCTGTAGTAACGAGAATAGTAAGATCTCCATCATATGTGACTGTTGAATTTGGGTAGTCCGGTGTCCAGAATCCGTTAGTAAAATCCACGAACTGGGGCTACTAGGCAATCAGACTTTTCCCACTACCAGGATGGCTATTTACTTCCTTACTAAAGGACTTAATGATCCAGGGAGGAAGCTAGTCTAGAGAGAAGCAGAAAATCAGATTTTTTAACAACTAGCTCTCTCTAGAACTTGAATTGGAAGTGACCTATCCTAATGCGATGTTTGTTCCGGTTGGCCATCTTAATAAAAGGAATATAAAGCCAAAACAAAAAAACTAAAGGGGTGAGTACACATCAACAATAATTATTGTAGTAAACCAATAAGTAATTAAATATAATTATTAAGTTTTAGTGTTTTAAATGAGCATCAAACAAAAACAAAAAAATGCATGGGACCCATATCTACTCCATGGAGAGATTCTAAATTAGAGGAGCGATCGGGAGGACATGTTCCGTTTCATATTCTCATTGGTACAATTCTCATATCACAATTTCATAACAGAACACTCTACCACCGTTGCTGAGATCTTGCAGTGTCTCGTCAGGATCACCACAGTGGGGAATTGAATACCACGACACAGGGGAGCTACTACCTGGTCACTTGTGGGATCTTTCATCGTGATCCCCTCTAGGTTTTTCCTCAACCTTCACTTGCGCACTCACGCATGTACCAAAGCGTAGCTCACTCTAAAAATCACACATCAATGTTTCAAATTTTACTTATTTTTGCTTTTCCATTATTTCTTCATCTTTCTCAAAAGATATTATGATCAATATTATATATTTTATTAAAGTTTTACAATGATTAAAAATCACTAAGATACTTTCCTTAAGAGATAAATGAACTATCCTCAATGTGAATTCATTGTTAAGCATAAAATTTAAGAAATGAAAATAAGACCTTTTTCCCAAAAATCGATAATACTATAACATTTTTAGTAAAATTATTTTGTAATATCAATATTGAGTAAACTTTTAACAAGTAATAAATATTAATTGTTTTGTGTGCATACAAAATAAGAGTTTAGTATGATAATTATATGAATGAGATAAAAGTTACTATTTTTAAAATATAAGTAACAATAGAAATAGAATTAAAATCTTATAACAATATATATATCAAAGAAATAAATAGATTAATGAAGATAATAATGATAATAATAAAGATAATTATACTAATAATACTAACAATAATAATAATAATAATAATAATAATAATAATAATAATAATAACAACAATAACGATGACCATAATAATAATGATAACAATAGTAGTAGTAATAGCAATAACAATGGCAATAATAATAATAACAACTTTTGGTCAAAAATAATAATAATAAATACAACAGTGGTCATAACAATAATAATAATAACAATGATAATAATAATAATACGATGACAACAACAACAATAAGAATAATAACAATAATAATAATAATAATAATAATAATAATAATAATAATAATAATAATAATAATAATAATAATAATAATAGAAGAAAGGATAAGTATAAAAGTATGATATAAGATTATTCTATTTTATTCTCTCTTGATTCATAGAATCCCTTATGTACTTGTTTGTAGTCATTATTAAAAAATTTGAATATCAAATAATAATGATTCAAGTTAAATGTCATGTCAAAAGTAGTCCTAATCATAGTCCAATGCACAGTTAGTAGTAGTCAAATCATAGTCCAAGTCCTAGTTAGTAGTTCAAATCACAGTCCAAGTCACAATTAATAATCCAAAATATAGTCCAAGTCACTGTCAGTGGTCCAACTCATAGTCCAAGTTATAGTTTATGTTATACTCTACCATTGGCTCAATAATTTAATTTTTACTCTACTACTACTGTTGAGGTTCCTCACCCCCCTACCTGTTACTTTCTTCTTGTGCTGTTGCTACTCTGGGAACTTGGCCGAGTGGAAGGAATTGATTTTACTCTAATTATATACTTATGAAAGAGACTTGAGTGAAAAGTTGTTGATGGAGAAAGTGAGAAAGTGATTGGGTAAAAGTAAGGTGAGAAAAGGAAGAAGAGAAAGTGATGGGCTGAGAAAGAAGGGAGAAAGTGAGTATGTGGGGTTAATGAAAGGGATGGTGGGGCTACTGAAAACTTGTTGCCTTAAATGGCAACTAATGGACACACCTATTTATAGTACAAAATTTGAGAGGTGTGGTAATTGTTTGAGAAAAGAAAAGGGTAAGTGACTTTTATCAAATAGTAGTGTCTTAGCTTATGTTGAAAGATCTTCTTATCTGTGGTTATAATTGGTTGGCTTCCTTTTTACTTTATTGAGTTTACCAATCCATCTGGGTTACTCACGTCAGCAAACTGATGGCAATATAGAGTTCAATTATTTTAATGAGTGTTAATGAATATTGGTCTTGTTCCCTACTTTGTGAGTCAAAGAAGAAAAACATGCACACTTATATCTATATATGTTACTATATAATAACTAGGCTAAATTATAGTTTTGGTCCCCCTATTTTTAAAAATTCAGACATTTGGTCCCCCTATTTTAAAACTCAGACATTTGGTCCCCCAATTTTAAAAAATCAAAGACATTTAGTCCCAAGAGGAATTTTCAGTTTTTTATGGCTAATAATCAATGACATTTGGTCCCTCAATTTTAAAAATTCAAAGACATTTGGTCCCCCAATTTTAAAAAATCAAAGACATTTGGTCCCTCTTTGGACTAAATGTATTGATATTTTAAAATTGGGGGACCAAATGTCTGAGTTTTAAAATAGGGGGACCAAATATCTGAATTTTTGAAAATAGGGGGACCAAAACTATAATTTAACCTAATAACTATCTATTAGTAACTATATTTAGCCTACATACCACAATCTATGTATCATCTCATAAGTCTTGACATATAGGTACCACTTTATAGTAATTATCTAATATTTTATAAAACATTGATAGTACTTATATACTATAATTCAAATTATGATAACAATATAATGTTATTTTATTTTTTTATTTCTATTATTAATTTATTGTTTTCCTATTTTAATCAGTTTTCTAAATCGGGGTGTTATAGTAATCAATTTATTTTACTTTGTTACTTCCTATATCCGATCACTACTATGCCAGCCTCACCGGTGTGCCCCATTTCCGATACTTAACCCTAGCAGTCGCCGGATGTCGTAAATAAATTCCAGTCCATTGTTATATTTTGGGTGCATTGGTGTACTACATAAAATGTGGTTCTTCTTGCTCCGGCCCTCTCTCTTCAATCAATAAATAAATAAAATAAAATGTGGTTCTTCTTAATGGTCCAGATATTGTGCGCATAGTTCACATGGTTTATACTATTATCTGTGCTCAAATAATTCCAGTTGATGTATTTCTGCACATATATAGCCACTACTTAGTTTTTACATTTTGTGGAATCCTCGACAATGGGTAATTTAGACTTAAGCTTTTTGGATGAGGGCACAACATGATTGTATTATTTTTTTTTAACAGCAAGGACTTCCCTTCTGTTCATGATATTATTGCGAGCATGGTTATGCTGTAGTTATCATTTGATATATATAACTAGTGAGTTCTTTTAATATGTTCAATCCAACATATGAGGTGGAAGACACCACCACAACATGCTGATCTAATTCTGAATTTTTTCCTTATATGCAAGTTTTCATATCCTAGTGCGAAGATTCTTTTGTTGCTGTTGTTGTTTTTGTTCTTTATGCATGCTTTTAGATACTGTTAACACCTTGTTAATTAACACCCAAAATAAATTAAGTCGTAGGCCGAGGGCAGAAAGTCAGGGTTAAGAGAAGACCAGGACAGTGAGGTAAGCCACCTGACAATTTCTAAAAGGGTATTTGCAGAAGAGATAGCCCCAAAGGATGAGGCTCGAGGCAAAAACAATGTGAAAGCCCCGAGGAGGGGGTTGAACTCGAGGAACAATGGATGAGGCCGAGGAAGAGCAAGTCTTGAAATTATAGAGTGCCTCGGCCACAATGGCTCGGTTGCCTAAGAACGATGGCTGCAGGCCGAGGGTTGAGGATCAGCCGAAGAACTATATGGCCGAGGTAAGGAAGATTTGCTTGGAAGGCAAGGAAAAGAGGCACGTGGACAGAACGTGGGAGCGGTTGGAGATCAAGCGAAGAGAAGAAGCCTTGAGGAGTGGAGTAAGGAGGTTTCATCCCACTAACCGTGCTAGTGAGATCGTGGGTTTATGGCTCCGATTTCTTAGGGCTTAGGAGCGAGATTAGAAGTTGATATTTTTTAATAGAAACAATGGTAGGCAAATGTAGGCTTGCATAGTGGCCGACGAGGGCCTATATATATATATATATATAGAGAGAGAGAGAGAGAGAAGAATACTTGTAAAAAAGACACACATCAATCAATACACAGTCTATTTTTCTCGCAATTTATCTTACTTTATCGCACTTATTTTACTTTCATGCATTAGACCAGTAGATAATCCAATCCTCGCGCCCCCTCTACCCAACCTAATACTCTTTGGAGGAGTTAGGAAATCCACAGTTGAGGAACAGAGATCCTTCCTCGACGCAATTGCTTGAAGAATAGAGGAATCAAAGACTGTCCAAACCCTGGCCGATACCACGACTAGGATATAAGAGTTTGACGACAACAAAAATTGGCACGCGTGGTGGGACCCACACGGGTGAACAAACTATCACGTTTTATTCGCCTGGACTGGATTAATGTTGGCGTATGAACTTGCGCTCCGGCAGAGACCTAAGTATGGAGCCACCTTTGGCGTCAAAAAAGGGAACTGCCTCCAAGGCTAAGATCACGGAGCCTGCAAGTGTTTCGGGGACTACCACCCTAGTGGTTACAGCTGATTCGAATGAACAACCACGCCAAGATTATGAGAAGCCCGTGGTTATGGCAACATCATTCATTCGGCAACAGATCGACATGGGGATACCTAATATAATGTACCAAGTGTCCCAATAATTGGCTGACATAGTGAAACCTATGGTGCACAATGAGGTGCAACAGACCAAGGAATTGGAACAAAGGCGTGCTACGCAAGCTAGTAGCACAATAAGCCCTGGTTTCCCCGGCCAATCATAGGGAGGACAACCTAACTCTCTGGGAGGCACGCATCAGACCCTACTGTTCACCAACCCGGTTGGACCTCAGCAGGCATCTTCCTATACTCAACTGGGAAACATGCAACACTATCTACCAAGCGGGAGCATGGTTGGGTCTCAGCATGCGTTCTCTCATCAGGTAAATCCTACTCCTGTAGTTCCTCAGCATGGTACTTTTGCCACTGCCATCACTAGGGGGCAGTTTATGGCGAAGTCACTAACATGGCTTCTCTTCAGCAGGGACAAGTGCAATTGGCCAGAAGGCCGCCCGAGGCCACGGGCTTGATGGGTCTGCCGCAAGGATCATCCTATGGATGTTCTACCGCGGCTAACTATCTGGCCTATGCAGGGGGGCAAGCCTTCACCCTGAAATCTGGGATTGGCAGGACACTTGGTACCTACCCAGCGAGTTCTTATTTACAGACACATATGAATGGTGTCTCGGTCGAGCAGCGATGGAACCAGTTTCCACCTGAACGAGGAAATCGGGCACCTGTACCATGAACTGACTCTGTTAACCTGGCCCAAGTGATGCCTGGGCAGCCTTGGACAGATGCTCATCCTCAGGCACCACCGTAGCCAGGGGCGCAGGGTCCCCCAGATACAATGTGGCGACCAATGCCTCCACCTGAAAGACCATCGGGGCCCCAACTCCTGGACCCGAATTTGATAGCTGACACCATCAAGAAGTTCTTCGGTGTGCAGTTGAAACTGCTCGACAGACCGGTGTACAGGAAGCCTCACCCCGAATGGGTGGATAGATTGGTTCCTCTACCCAGAGGATTCAAAACACCTGACTTTGCTACGTTCTCTAGGGACGATGGCAAGTCTACAATGGAGCACATCAGCTAATTCACGGCCCAATGTAGAGAAGGGAACCAAAATGAATATCACAAGCTGCAGTTGTTTCCCTTGTCCTTGACATGGATTGCTTTCTCATGGTACTCTTCACTCCCACCTGATTCTATTCAGACCTGGGCAGACATGGAAAGGTGCTTCCATGACAGGTTTTATTGGCCACAGCCTGAAGTCACCACAGCCAATCTCATGAATTTGCGGCAGAAGGTAGACGAGGCTGTGACAAACTTCTTTGAGAGATTCAGAAAGATGGCCGGAAAATGCTCAGTACCTTTCCAGAATCACAACTCACTTTTCATGGCTATCTCTGGAATGCACCCTCAATTGAAGGAAAAGCTTGTGGGACAAGCTTGGAACGACCTCAGTGGCCTGGCCTCCAGGGCTATCCAAATTGGACAAGCTTGGAACGACCTCAGTTAGTTTCAGTAGTTGACATTGAAGAAGATTCTCACTAAGATGAGTTAGCCGATTATGCGGCAGACATCATGGTGGCAGAGATAGTCAAAGGAAGGACTTACTTATGTCCTGCTCTTAAGCCTGCCAAGGGGAAGGAGAAAGACGAGGTGGAAAATAAGTCTGAGTACTCCTTTGATATATCCAAAGCGGAACAGATCTTTGACTACCTGCTAATAGATAAGCAAATCAAGCTCCTCGATGGTCACAAGATACCTCCGCCCGAAGAGATAAAGGGGAGGAAGTACTGCAAGTGTCCTAACTCATTCAAGCATGCCACCTCCAATTTCACCATCTTCCGTTGAGCCATTCAAGAGGCTATTAGGAAGGGGAGGTTTAAGATGGCCGACAAAGGGGTGCCAGAGATGACTGTTGACACTGACCCCTTTCCCGGCATGAATATCAACATGGTTTCCTTCTCGGGGAGCGACCGGGGAAAGGGAAAGAAGAAGTATATGTGGGTCCCCAAACATGAGGTTCCCCTAGGAAGAAGGGTATCGACCTTCGACCAGTTGGGCCCCCCTGCCGAGGGATCCACTGTGGCCGAGCGTATAACTATCTTGCAAGATGAACTGCAGGTAGTGCAAGGAACCTCAGAGGATCTGAGGCCAAGACTCCAACACCTCCCGACTGGGGGGCACAGTCGGTCTGCCGATGAATCCATCGAGCAAGCCACTGTACCAAATCCAGGTGAGAAATGATCTCACCCGAAGGGAGAGAGGAGAGTGGCACGGGTCACTATAGCACAAGACTCGACGTCAATAGATATCACAATACTAAATGATCGTGGGATAAGAAGAAGAGAACCCCTTCGGTCCACTAGATTTTGATGGTAACCCTCTAACAGAGTCAATCCTAGATGACATAATGGACGGAGAGGATGGAGAATTCTTTACCAGCATAGACATGGTGGGAGTCTTGCCACAAGAATTCTGGGGAAATAAGAACCAGCCAAGAGCCCCCGAGGGAGATGTCTTTGCCGAGGAGGCCGAATGGGCTGCCTTGACAGAGCCCGAGGGGCCAGTCACGAAAGGGATGTTGTTCTAAAAACCTACGACAGACATGACCAGGCATTTGAAACCCATTTACATTAAAGCCCACTTGAATGGGAAACTGTTCAATAGAGTTGTTGTCGTGCGAATTTCGGTGCTTAGCCGAGCAAGATGCTTAGTCAGCCAATTGGGTGTTTTCTCGGCCGACTAGGCATTTGCTAAGGCTATCTCGCACTGATCCCCTTGTTGATCAAGCGATTACACTGAGAAAGGGACTCTGTTTCTCAGCTGTGGGTTCCTAGACTACTTTAGAAAGTGTCTAGTGTAGAAGGAGAATTACTACTAAACTAGGAAAGCATAAAAATAAAGGAAAGCGATATAGGAAATGTAAAATAAGTAAGGACTTGTGTATTGATTGATGTGTTAGGGGTTTTAAATTGTACAAGTGCTACTATATATATACATGAGCCCTCGTTAGCCACTACTCGAGCCTACAATTGCTAACCCTTGGATCGACTAAGATCAACGTACTACATTATATCCAGGCCTTACAAATAGGAAGCACGTTCCACTCTTCCACTAGCACGGGTAGTGGGGTGAAAATATCTTCGCCTCCACTTTTACGACGCTTCTCCACATTGTATTAACCGCTCCAACGTCTAAATGTGTCCACGTGCGTTGAATGCTTGCTCCCCAAGCAAGCTCCTTTACCTCGGCCAACTCCTCATTCCCACTTCCCGTAAATTTAGGAAGGCAATTACCGTAGCTTGGTTTGGCCTTTTCCCATTATATTTATTTTAATAAATCATATAATTATTTAATAAATAATTATATGAACACATTAGGATCAAATATTGGCCTCCAAGCCTATATAGACTTAGCAGCAATGTCAAGGCGATTTGTCTCGGTCGAGGCTTGCCTCAGCCAATCAGGCATCAACCGAGTAGGCACCTGTCATACCCTAATTTTGTCCGATCAATTAAAACCCAAAAATTCTTATCGTGTCACATATTGTTCTAAACGCGAGTGTCTTTGGCACTCTCGTGCAACGATTTGATTGATGCTCGTTTCATTTTATTTCGCTATTGTTATTTATTTAGCCTATCGTCACCGGTGAAAAATAATAATAAAACGATAATTAAAGAAGTCAAATTTTCCTTCCTTGTCATATAACATAGTTTTTTTACATATGTGAACCAAAAAAGCAAAAAAAGCAAAATAATACAAAAATACAAAAAAACCAAAAATGTAAAAGAAGAGAGGGGCAGCATGCGCATGCTGGCTGCTTGCCCTAGCCCTAGGGCTGGCCTTTTGATCCCATTTTCTTCCTCTTGTCCTTCCTTTGACTGTCCTTGGCACCCTAAAATTGCTCCAGCTGTTGTCCTTTTTATTCCCTCAAAGATGCTGTCCTTTTGATGTCATCTTTTTGCCCTAATTGTTGACTGCCCTCAGCACCCCATCCACCTATAAAAACAGCAACAGTAGCACAATCAAGAGGCAGGGACAATCAACGAAAATTGACACAAAAGTATAGAGAACAATACCCAAAACAAACACAGACAAATTGAGCAATACCCAGCAATATTCAGAGAGAAACAGTGAAGAATATACAAAGAAATTGACACTGAAATATACAAAGAGGCGGAAGCTCACTGACAGAAAAAAGAGGCATAGAATAAGAAGAAATACACACATAGATACAAAGTTCAAAATTGTCCAACGTGAATACCAGGGAGCATTTTCTGAAGCTGGAGTAAAAGGTTGGGTTCTTAAATGAAAATTTTTTAGACATTCATGTGTTACATGATGTTTCAGTTTGGCTGGTATAAAAATGTAACTAATTGGATGCTTATGTCAAAACCTTTTATGTGTATATAAAAAATTTCAATCAAGCACAATCCGTAACCGTAAATAAATTAGGATAAGGAACAAGTTAGGTTTTCAATTCAGTATCAGGAACAAAAACAAACACCAAACAGGATTTTAATCCTTCAAAAATCGATTTAGGGTCTAGGAAAAAGAAAAGAGAGGATAACAGTATGTAGGGAGGGGGAGAGGACGCTGTGAGAGGACGCAGTATAGGAAAAAGGATTTTTTTTACCTCGGCCACCGTCCACGGTGGCCGCCGCCGCCACCTTGCCATAAGTCACCTTCGGCCATCAACACAGAACCCGCACCTCCCCGTCAAACGCCAAACCGTCCCAGAACCTTGTCTCCTCCGCCATGAGACAACTGTCAATCCTCGCCTCACCTCCGTAGTCAACCCACAAACCGTCACCCTATAGTCACCATCAGCCAACACCGACCCCCTCCACCTTCGTACCAGACAACCACCGCACCACCACCCTTCCCCCTCCACGAACCGTCGTGCCGAGCCCGAGTCGTCGCAAACCCACACGCTGTAACACCCTAAATATTTAATTAATTTATTTAATTAAGTATTTAGGAATTTATTTTAATTTATTGGATATAATTTAATTAATTAAAATTATATTAATTTTATGTTGGTGGTATTAGGAAAAGGAGGCGCTACTTGAATGAACTTGGGCTTAAGTGAAAAGCCAAAGCCCATGATCCATAAGCTATGCAAAGTGGCTAGGTCAAGGGGTTAGAATTTTGTGTTGGCATTTTACGAATTGTGAGAAGAGAATAGAGAGAGTTGCGAATTGAGAGAGTGAGAAGAGAGAGAGGCGCGCGAAGAGAAGAGAGGGAGGGAGAAGAAGGGTTTCGCAATTCTCAAGGCTTTGGCTCGTTGTGTTGCTGTGGTTACTCGTAGTGCCTTCAATCATCTTCCACGGAGCATACGTTTAAGAGGTAAGGGTGAGCGTTTCAATTTAATATAATTGGGTATGTGGTGGGTTTTGTGGGGTTTGATGTTGTTTTGATTAATTGTTGACGTTGTTATGTGTAATTTCGAGTTTTTGATGTTTGATGACTGTTGAGAAGGAATTATGATGTGATCATGCTGATTTTCGTGTAAAACAATTCTCCTGCATGTAAACTATTCGATGAAATGGCCATTGTGTGCTCATGTGGGGTGTTTTGGGTGAAACTCGAATTCGGGACATATTTTACCGTGCCATCTTTTGCATTTGCGTGCCCAAATTCAATTTTAAACATTTTGGCTCGAGTGGTCTTATTTTTGCACGTGTCATTTTGGAGTTGTCTCGGTGGGTGTTGCTGTTGTGCGCATGTGGGGTGTTTTTGGGTGAAACTGTGAATTCTGGGCATTCTGCCATTCCGCTCGCCAGTCGCGCGTAAGTCGCGCGTCACGCGCAAGTCACCCTGGGCAGTTTCTGCCATTCCGCGCGCCACGTGTGAAGTCTCTGAATTTTCTGCCGTTTCGCGCGCCATTCGCGCGTAAGTCGCGCGCCGCGCGCAGCCTCTCTTTTATTACTGTTCTGGCAGTTTAAAATGTGATGTTTTCCACTTTGAAAGGATGATGTTTTTTTTTATTTAAATGTGATGTTTCCTAAGCATGAAAATGAGATGTTTTCCAAAATTTAAATATGTTGCTACTCAAATTTTAAATATGTTGTCACCCCAAATTTTTAATGTGTTGTTACTTAAAATTTAAAGGTGTTGTTACTCCAATCTGAAATGTGATGTTTATGATGAGGTTGTGATATCATTGTGATAATTATGACGAGTACACTCTATGAGTGTTTTATGACGACGATGACGAGTACTCCAGGTGAGTGATTTGGTGATTGCACATGTGTCCATAGTGTCTCATAGCATGTGCATATTATGACGAATAGGCTTCGGCCTCTTATTGACGTAAAACAGTGACGGTGTGCCCTAGTGGCTTAATTATGACGAGTATGGTACCATCATGCATATACCCAGGCGTGGGTTGCATTTTCATGCACATACATGTTTACGACTTGTGGTAAGAAATTATGACTTGAGTTAGCGTTTGGTGACGATGAGGTTGATGATAATGATGATGTTGTACGACTGGTTGCTCATATTACTCTACTATATGCTTGATTATGTTTTGTTGAAATTCTCACCCCTTCTGCTTGGAATGTTGCTCTATTGTGGCAACGCTGCAGGTAACCGCGAGTGAAGGTCCTGTTGCCTTCTTTTATAGCTATTGGGATGTCTGTCGAGTCGCTCTCTGATACTGTGACACCTAGGGGGCGTGGTTGAAGTTGTTAGCTAATTAATTAATTGTTTAGTGATTACATTGATGATGTGAGACGTGTTTGAGTGGTAATAGTGAGTTACTGTTGTATTCCGCTGTGATGTAATTTTTGGAGTTTAATTTTCATGACGGGTGTTTTTTTTTGTTGCACAAACCTTGATGAGTGCAAATTGACGAGCTTTTGTTAATGACGATGTGGCATTTCTTTTCTATCAGTTAAATTAATATTTACGAAAAAGATTTACTCTGATAAATGACGTGTAAATTATGGGGTAGAAAAGGGGTGTTACATTAGTGGTATCAGAGCAGTTTGGTCTGTCCGGCCGGTGGTCGAGTCGTCAAGTTGAGTAGCATTTGAGTTTTGTTACTCGTTTCTGAATTCTGTTTTCTGTTACAGTGCTAGAATGGCAGGACAGAACGATGCTGCACTTGCTGCTGCTTTGCAGGCTATAGCTGGGGTTATGGGCAACATGCCAGGTACTGGTGATGCTGGGACGCGCAGTTTGGCTACGTTCCAGCGAGAGAACCCTCCTACTTTTGAAGGCGGGTATAACCCTGATGGTGCCCTTGAGTGGCAGAGAGAGATGGAGCGGATCTTCCGCGTTATGGATTGTACCGATGCTCAGAAGGTTCGTTATGGTACGCACATGTTGAAGAGAGAGGCTGATGACTGGTGGATGACGGCTAGGCAGAGATTGATGATCGCCAATGAGGAGATTACTTGGGTTGTGTTCCAGAGAGAGTTCAGGAGGAAATACTATCCGGAAGATGTCCGCGAAAAGAAAGCGGTTGAGTTTCTGAGGCTTGAGCAAGGTAATATGTCTGTAACTGAATATGCTGCAAAATTTACTGAGCTGTCCAAGTTTTATCCACACTATGATGGAGAGGGTGCTGAGTTCTCCAAATGCATTAAGTTCGAAAACGGGTTGCGTGCCGATATTAAGAAAGCCATAGGGTATCAACAAATTCGTGTGTTCTCTCTGTTGGTTGATAGCTGCCGGATTTTTAAGGAGGACAGTAATGCCTTCTCCAGAGTTATGAAAGAAAAGCAAAAGAACTTCTCGAGTCGTGGTAAGCCATATGAGGTGCCTGCTGGTAAGAGCAAAGGGAAGTTTGTTGGTGGGTCTAAGCGAAGTGGGGGAGATGCTGCGGCCAGTATTACTTGTTACACGTGTGGGAGAGCAGGTCATAAGAGTCCAGATTGCCCAAGCGGGGATAAGAAGAGATGTTATCGGTGTGGGAAAGAGGGGCACATATCTTCCAGCTGTGATAAGAAGGAGTTGGTATGTTTCAATTGTGGGGAGGGTGGTCACATCAGTACACAGTGCTCAAAACCCAAGAAGGAGAAGTCTTTTGGGAAAGTGTTCACTCTGGCTGAGTCTGATGGGGTAAATGAGATTCGAGGTACGTGCTATATCAATAATTTTCCTCTTAATGCTATTGTTGATACTGGTGCTACCCATAGTTTTATTGCTGCCGCATGTGTTGAGAAATTAAGTCTTGTCTTATCTGATATGTTGAGAGAGATGGTTATCGACACTCCAGCTAAGGGTTCGGTAACTACCTCCGTTGTTTGTGCCAAATGTCCTGTATCTATATATGGTAGAGAATTTTTAGTTGATTTGATCTGTTTGCCGCTGAGTGGAATGGATGTCATTCTGGGCATGGACTGGTTTGTTGATAATCATGTTCATATCAACTGTCGCGAAAGGTCCGTGAGTTTCGCTTCGCCTGAAGAGAGGTCTGGTTTGTTATCTGCGGGTCAGCTGCACAGGGTGATGAGAGAAGAGGTTCAGCTGTTTTCTCTGTTAGCGTCGTTGTCTGCTGAGAGCCAAGCGAAGATTGATGAGTTGCAGGTGGTGTGTGAGTTTTCCGAGGTGTTTCCTGACGAGATTCCGGATATACCACCAGAGAGGGAGGTGGAGTTTACCATTGATCTGGTCCCGGGCACTAAGCCTGTGTCTATGGCACCATATAGAATGTCTGCGTCTGAATTGGCAGAATTGAAGAAGCAACTTGAGGATTTGTTAGAAACGAAGTTTGTAAGACCGAGTGTGTCGCCGTGGGGAGCTCCAGTGTTGCTAGTGAAAAAGAAAGATGGTAGTATGAGGTTGTGTGTAGACTATCGTTAGTTGGATAAAGTTACAATCAAGAACAAGTATCCGTTACCGAGGATTGATGACTTGATGGATCAGTTAGTGGGTGCTAAGGTATTCAGCAAGATTGATTTACGGTCTGGTTATCATCAGATCAGGGTGAAAGATGAAGACATTCAGAAGACGGCGTTTAGGACAAGATATGGGCATTATGAGTATTCTGTAATGCCTTTCGGTGTGACAAATGCGCCGGGGGTATTCATGGGGTACATGAACCAAATCTTTCGGGAGTATCTGGACAAGTTTGTAGTGGTTTTCATTGATGATATTCTGATTTATTCTAAGTCGGAAGAGGAGCATGCGGAACATCTGAGGTTGGTGTTGGAAATTCTGAGGGATCGAAAGTTATATGCGAAGTTGTCCAAGTGTGAGTTTTGGTTGAAAGAAGTCAGTTTTCTCGGTCATGTGATTTCTAGTGAGGGGATTGCGGTGGATCCTTCTAAAGTTGATGCAGTGTTGCAGTGGGAGTCCCCGAAGTCAGTTATTGAGATAAGGAGTTTTCTGGGATTAGCTGGTTATTATAGAAGATTCATTGAGGGGTTTTCGAAGTTGGCTCTGCCGTTGACCCAATTGACTTGCAAGGGTAGGGCTTTTGTTTGGGATGACCGATGTGAAGAGGGTTTCAATGAGTTGAAGAAGAGGTTGACTACGTCTCCAGTATTGAGCCTGCCTAATCCGGTTGAGCCGTTTGTGGTTTATTGTGATGCTTCCAAGATGGGTTTGGGTGGCGTGCTTATGCAGAATGGGAAAGTGGTCGCTTATGCGTCGAGACAGTTGAGAACTCATGAAAAGAATTACCCTACTCATGACTTAGAACTTGCTGCTGTGGTATTCGAGTTGAAACTCTGGAGACATTACTTTTATGGATCGAGATTTGAGGTGTTCAGTGATCACAAGGGCCTTCAGTATCTGTTCGATCAGAAAGAGTTGAATATGAGGCAGCGCCGGTGGTTAGAACTATTAAAAGATTATGATTTTGAATTGAGTTATCACCCGGGAAAAGCTAATGTGGTTGCAGATGCTTTGAGTCGGAAGACTTTGCATATGTCGGCATTGATGGCTAGAGAGCTTGAGTTAATTGAGCAATTCAGAGACATGAGTTTAGTTTCTGAAGTCACACCTCAGAGTATCAGGTTGGGTATGTTGAAAATTGGCAACGATTTTATAGATAGTATCCGGGAAGCGCAAAAGTTAGACGTGAAATTGGTTGATCTGCTGTCTGGGATTGATCAGTCTGAGAATAAGGACTTCGAGATGGATGCGCAGAATGTATTGAGATATCGTGGGAGAATTTGTGTTTCCGAAGATGAGGAAATGAGAAAGGCAATTCTCGAGGAAGGCCACAAAAGTAAGTTGAGTATCCATCCCGGGCGACAAAGATGTATCAAGATCTGAAAAAGATGTTCTGGTGGCCTGGGTTGAAGCGCGACGTGGCGCATTTTGTGTATTCATGTTTGACCTGTCAGAAATCGAAGGTCGAGCATCAGAAGCCTGCGGGAATGATGCAACCGTTGAATGTTCCAGAGTGGAAGTGGGATAGTATTTCCATGGATTTCGTGACTGGGTTACCCAATACGGTGAGAGGACATGATTCGATTTGGGTGGTTGTGGACAGATTGACGAAGTCTGCTCATTTCATTCCTATCGGCATTAAGTATCCGGTGTCGAGATTGGCAGAGATCTATATTCAGGTGATTGTGAAGCTGCATGGCGTTCCTTTGTGCATTGTGTCGGATAGAGACCCAAGGTTCACTTCGGATTTTTGGAGTAGTTTGCAGAAGGAGTTGGGTTCGAAATTGAGGTTGAGTTCAGCTTATCATCCTCAAACTGATGGGCAGACAGAGAGGACAATTCAATCGTTGGAAGATTTGTTGAGGTCATGTGTTCTAGAGCAGGGAGGTGCGTGGGATACTCATCTTCCATTGATCGAGTTTACCTACAACAACAGTTATCATTCCAGTATAGGGATGGCGCCGTTTGAGGCGTTGTGTGGTCGGAGGTGTAGGACTCCGGTGTGTTGGTATGAGACTGGAGAAAGTTTAGTACTTGGACCTGAGCTAGTCAGAGAAACTACTGAGAAAGTGAAGGTGATCCAGGAGAAAATGAAAGCGTCGCAGAGTAGACAGAAGAGCTACCATGATAAGAGAAGGAAAGATTTAGAATTTGAAGCGGGTGACCACGTGTTCCTGAGGGTCACCCCTATGACTGGTGTTGGGCGTGCGCTGAAATCGAAGAAGTTGACTCCTCGTTTCATTGGGCCGTATCAGATTACGGAAAGAGTTGGAAGTGTTGCATATCGGGTGGCCTTGCCACCTAATCTTTCGAACTTGCACGACGTGTTTCACGTGTCGCAGCTTCGGAAGTATATTGCGGATCCGTCTCATGTGATTCAACCGGATGATGTGGAGGTGCGGGATAATCTCACTGTGGAGACCATGCCTGTACGAATTGAGGATCGTGAGGTGAAGACCTTACAAGGTAAGGAGATCAATCTGGTGAAGGTTGTTTGGTTTGGAGCAGCTGGCGAAAGCCTGACATGGGCGCTGGAGGACAAGATGCGAGAGTCGTATCCGGAGTTGTTTGAATCAGGTATGTTTTCGAGGGCGAAAAAAATTCTAAGTGGGGGAGAGTTGTAACACCCTAAATATTTAATTAATTTATTTAATTAAGTATTTAGGAATTTATTTTAATTTATTGGATATAATTTAATTAATTAAAATTATATTAATTTTATGTTGGTGGTATTAGGAAAAGGAGGCGCTACTTGAATGAACTTGGGCTTAAGTGAAAAGCCCAAGCCCATGATCCATAAGCTATGCAAAGTGGCTAGGTCAAGGGGTTAGAATTTTGTGTTGGCATTTTACGAATTGTGAGAAGAGAATAGAGAGAGTTGCGAATTGAGAGAGTGAGAAGAGAGAGAGGCACGCGAAGAGAAGAGAGGGAGGGAGAAGAAGAGTTTCGCAATTCTCAAGGCTTTGGCTCGTTGTGTTGCTGTGGTTACTCGTAGTGCCTTCAATCATCTTCCACGGAGCATACGTTTAAGAGGTAAGGGTGAGCGTTTCAATTTAATATAATTGGGTATGTGGTGGGTTTTGTGGGGTTTGATGTTGTTTTGATGAATTGTTGACGTTGTTATGCGTAATTTCGAGTTTTTGATGTTTGATGACTGTTGAGAAGGAATTATGATGTGATCATGCTGATTTTCGTGTAAAACAATTCTGCTGCATGTAAACTATTCGATGAAATGGCCATTGTGTGCTCATGTGGGGTGTTTTGGGTGAAACTCGAATTCGGGGCATGTTTTACCGTGCCATCTTTTGCATTTGCGTGCCCAAATTCAATTTTAAACATTTTGGCTCGAGTGGTCTTATTTTTGCACGTGTCATTTTGGAGTCGTCTCGGTGGGTGTTGCTGTTGTGCGCATGTGGGGTGTTTTTGGGTGAAACTGTGAATTCTGGGCATTCTGCCATTCCGCGCGCCAGCCGCGCGTCACGCACAAGTCACCCTGGGCAGTTTCTGCCATTCCGCGCGCCAGTCGCGCCTAAGCCGCGCGCCACGCGCGAAGTCTCTGAATTTTCTGCCGTTTCGCGCGCCATTCGCCCATAAGTCGCGCGCCGCGCGCAGCCTCTTTTTTATTACTGTTCTGGCAATTTAAAATGTGATGTTTTCCACTTTGAAAGGATGATGTTTTTTTTATTTAAATGTGATGTTTCCTAAGCATGAAAATGAGATGTTTTCCAAAATTTAAATATGTTGCTACTCAAATTTTAAATATGTTGTCACCCCAAATTTTTAATGTGTTGTTACTTAAAATTTAAAGGTGTTGTTACTCCAATGTGAAATGTGATGTTTATGATGAGGTTGTGATATCATTGTGATAATTATGACGAGTACACTCTATGAGTGTTTTATGACGACGATGACGAGTACTCCAGGTGAGTGATTTGGTGATTGCACATGTGTCCATAGTGTCTCATAGCATGTGCATATTATGACGAATAGGCTTCGGCCTCTTATTGACGTAAAACAGTGACAGTGTGCCCTAGTGGCTTAATTATGACGAGTATGGTACCATCATGCATATACCCAGGCGTGGGTTGCATTTTCATGCACATACATGTTTACGACTTGTGGTAAGAAATTATGACTTGAGTTAGCGTTTGGTGACGATGAGGTTGATGATAATGATGATGTTGTACGACTGGTTGCTCATATTACTCTACTATATGCTTGATTATGTTTTGTTGAAATTCTCACCCCCTCTGCTTGGAATGTTGCTCTATTGTGGCAACGCTGCAGGTAACCGCGAGTGAAGGTCCTGTTGCCTTCTTTTATAGCTATTGGGATGTCTGTCGAGTCGCTCTCTGATACTGTGACACCTAGGGGCGTGGTTGAAGTTGTTAGCTAATTAATTAATTGTTTAATGATTACATTGATGATGTGAGACGTGTTTGAGTGGTAATAGTGAGTTACTGTTGTATTCCACTGTGAGACGTGTAAATTATGGGGTAGAAAAGGGGTGTTACACACGCCACCGTCAACCGTCAACGCCACCGTCGTACCTAACCCACACCGTCGCAAGCCTTAGCCACCAAATCACGTCCACCGTCTTCCTTTCTTTCTCCCTCTCCCTCTTCGTCGCAACAAGACATTCTCTCCCCCCTGTTTTAGGAGTTACGGCGTTGAGTTGAGGCTAGATTTGGGAGAGAGTTTGGTTCGGGGAGGAGGAGTGAAACGAAAATAGGTTAGGGTTCAGAAGGAGTGGAGCGGCGCTGTTATGGGAGAAAGGAGAAATGAGATTAGGGTTGGTGAGGAGAGAAGAGATTGTTGCGGCTTGGTGAGGAGAGGAGAGATTGAGCGGCGTTGATGAGGAGAAGACAAAAAAATTAGGGTTAGAGAGGAGAGAGTGTTGCGGCGCCGTTGGAGCGGGGAAAGGAGAGATTAGGGTTAGATTAAAATTAGGGTTTTGGAGTTTAGTTTGGTATATATAATGGGTTGTTGTTTTGCATATAGTGGGCTGTTGTTTTGTTATTTCTTTTAGTTTCGCTTATCTTGTTTTTACAATTCGCACCCCATCTATTTTGTTACTGCAACCACTACTTTAAAATACAACCCTTTTCTACTAATCACACCCCATTTTACTACGGCACCCCCTGTTTGTCTTTTTGTAAAAAGAAAATTTTCTTTTCCCTAAATAAACATTTTCTTTCACAAACCTATTTTTTCCCAAATAACGAATATATGTTTTCCTAAGCATAAAAATGGTTTGTTACTAATGGTCACTCTGAGCTTAGCTTGTTTGACCGTTAATAACAGCTCTAGTTTTCAAACGAGCTGTGAGTGATGACCACTATGAGTTTTACTTGTTTGGTCATTACGAATACCTATGCCAATTTCAAAATACTTAAAAAATACCAACACACAAACATTTTCTACCCAAGAACTACGTAGTTTTGATTTCCCCATCGCACCTGGGGACACGTAGGAGCAGGGGCCCACTCCTGTCAAGCACAAAAAACTAAAATTTTTATTAAGTCTTCCTCTTCAATTTTACAAATGATAAAAAGGGTAAATTAGAGTATTTTTCTTTAAATTAACTTTCTTTCTACACATTAAATTAAATGGTAACCTTTCTTTTGAAAGGATGCTGTGGGGTGCTAATACCTTCCCCACACATAATCGACCCCCGTACCCAAAAATAAAGGTTTTTTCAATGTTTTCCTATTTAATAAATATTGATGGCGGCTTCATTGCAAAATGTCGAAGAATCCCCTCCTCCGGATTTTTCGGTTGCTACAACTGGCGACTTCACTGGGGACAATTTAAGAGGGTCAAGCCTAATTTAATTAAATGTGTAGATTATTGCTAATTTAATACTTTGTTTACCTTAGTGTTCGTATTTGCCTGTCTATTTTATTTATTTATTTATTGCTTTATTGAACCTTAGGGTAGAAGACATTTGTACTATTATCTGTATTTCTTTTGCAGCTTGTGTAGTCTAGGTATTATGCCTGTATCACACACGTCACCTACACATGTTTATTCACACACTTCTGAGTGGGGCCTTATACATGGGTCTGCAAATAACCTAGGACGAGTGGAGATTATTAGTGACAGTCATTCTGGATTTTATCTGTCTGAATCTCATGAAAGTCTCAGCCAGAGTACGCTCTTTCATGGTATCCCACACCAGGTAGCTCGCTATCGTTGTGGATCATATCATAATGGGGATTTTAGCTCTGGAAGCCTTTGCGAGGAAGTGAATAGAGCCACCTGAGAGATTGATCACGTAAGTAACCCTAGACCATGACTTCTATAAGACATAACCTGTTTAGGATACATATATAGGATGGGACACATAGTTAATACTTTCTCAAAGTTGAATCACCAAAATTTTCCTTTTTTAACACACGTGACATCATTCTTTCATCCATCATATAGCATCATTATTTCACAAAATGTAAAAAAAATCCTCACATGCATGTTATTCATCTCATTTAGGTTTGCCGAGAATTGTAAGAGGCTAAAAAATTGTGTCATAAGCAAGGCAATATGGGATCAAACGGTGAAGCAGTTCAAACCCTAAACTACCCTACAGTGAAACAGCCCAATCTGACGAGCTTAAGAGAATGTGCGGGTTGGTTGCCGCCCATCGAGCGCAGATCTTTCGATAGAGCTTATGGGAAGATTATTATGTTATTACAGTTGGAAGTGCAAACAAACGCCATTGTTGCTCTAAGCCAATTCTACGACTTTTCCTTGAGATGCTTCACCTTCAAAAATTTCCAGATGGCACCTACCCTGGAAGAATATACGCAGATCATTGGTTTTCCTCAACATGACATTAGGCCCTACCAGTATCATGGGTATTACTACACAGATGAGAAACTTGCTTCAATGTTACAAATCAGCAAGGAAAGTTTGAAGCACGAAAAGATAAACCGAATTTGCATTGTAGGGTTCTCACAAGAGTATCTGGAAAATCAAATGAAGTCATTCGCCGATGCTAGAAATTGGGGTCCTATCCTTCAAAGATGAAGAAAACCCAACCAACCCAATTCCAGCCATTCTCGCAGACACTTACTGTACCTTCGCTCATTATAGTGAGCTAAAGAGAAAAAGGATATCTTGCTGCCTACAAGCGTTGTATGTTTGGCTTCTCACCCATGCCTTCGTTAACAAAGTTAAAGTAGAAGGCCCAATTGAAGATGCTAGAGGGTGTGATGTAGAGTCAATAAATACTAGTGAATGGTTGCAAGTGCTAAAGGGCCTCCATGAATACAAGGTTCGTTGGCACCCGTCATGGTGGAAAGACAGGCCTGCAGTAGTTTTTCAATGTGGAAGCTTTCAAAATGTCCCACTCATGGGGACAAGAGGATGCATAAATTACAACCCTTCTCTGACATTAAGACAGCTAGGGTACCCCATGCGAAATCCGCCCACCGAAGACATGTTAATCCCTTTTTACCTCCATGAGGGAAGCCCAAAAGAGGTTGACATGCTCCGGAAGATTTCTCAAGCGTGGGATATGGTTATCCGCAAAGGACAAGAGCTTACTAAGAGGGGCGGCGAAAAGGAACCCACCTTTCGTCAGTGGCTCCAAAAATGGATCCAAGACACCCGATTGCCTTACCGAAGCGCACTACGGGTTGAGAAAGAAGTACTTGAACCTACCCATCCTATTGTCGAAGAGTTAGATAAGCTCAAAATGGCAGTGTCAAAATCTGAAGAAGAAAAGAAGGGCTTACAGGCAGAATTAGAGAAAGTGCTCCTAAAAAACCAGAAATTGAAGGAGGAAAACGTAACTAAGTCATCGGCCATCGACGATAGCCGCAAGCAGCTTAAGGTTGAAGAAGAAAACAAACAAGAGGTTCAAAAATACCTGAGAGGGGCAAAGGAAGAACTAAAACGATGCAACCTGAAAAAGGAACCAAGCCATTGATGATGCGCACAAATGGAAGGAGTTATGGGAAGAGTCAATGATTGCTGAAAAAACCGCACAGAGCTTGCTGGTGAAATCAAAAAGAGAGTCTCGGATATTGATAGCTGAGTTTGAAGATCAAGCGAAAAGTATCCGGCGGGATAAAGAGACAATTGAGGAAATACTCCGAGAATACCAACAAGCTTTGAGAAGGGAACATGAAAGATCTGATGAGCTAAAGGACTATATTAGATATCAAGAAGAAGTCTACCGCCAGTTGAAGACTGAAAGCATCCATTGGGAGAGCCGCTTTGTAGAGTTGGTCAGCAGGATAGAAAACCATGAAGTCTTCATAGAGTTGAAGAATGAAAGCTTATACTGGAAAGACAGATTCTCAAAGTTGGCATGGATGGACAATCAAGCTATCATGGGTATCCCAAAGCGTCTAAAAGAGGCTGACGCGGCAATGCACCCGTTCAACACATCGGTCCAAGTTTCCGAATTTATGGAATTTTGCAAGATCCTGATTGCCGAACTTAGGGAGAAGGCTGGTAGCACCACTAGTAGAAAAAGAGAGAAGAGTGGAAAAGTGAAAGCCATATGTATTTGAGCGAAATTTAAAAGAGCATTGTAGTTTTCCTTTCGAAGTTTTATTTCAAAAATGTTGTACTTTTCCCATCAATGAAGTTTGTTTGTTTCACCTGTGGATCCCCTTCTTGAAAATATCTGAAACATTAGTTTATGCACTTATGACAAATTAAGACGCGCTTACAATTCTTGGCCTAAAACAGTAAAACTCATGCACACACGCATCACTCATCTTCTCATCCATTCACATACTCATATCATGTATCCCGTCAGCAGAGGGTAAAAGACAAGCTGGTGCATCAACATTGCTATTGGACTCGCTCTCAGGCTAGAAACATGGAAGCAAATCAGGACAATCCGCCTCAGGATAACCCGGATCAGGGCAATCCACATCCAGATGACTTAGGTCAGGGTAACCAGAACCTAGGCAATCAAGAGCTTAGGGCAGAAATAGATGGGATGAAAGAACCGATGGCTGAAATCTTAAGGGTCCTACAAGCTTTGAGGATGGGAATACAGATGAAGATGTTTCCGTTGGGAACACTGAAAATCAAGCTACCAACCCTCCTCTTCCCAATGTACCCGGAATCCCACATACGGTTTACCCTACTGGGGCTAACGACCAGGGCTACCAATGACCTCCTTCCAGACTTCCGCAAGGTTACACACATCCGACAGTCGCTGCCAATTCGGAGGATGATCCCTCAGGAGTCATGGGCCAAAGACAGCCTCCACTGACAGGTCACGATGGTAACACGGGAGCACTGCAAATTCAAAATCCGAGCCCTGTCATCGCACCACAAAGATTCCCACTTGGCCACACTCCACCATCGATAGTTGATGCTCAAGCTCAGGGATCCAATCCCAGGAACCCCACTCATTCACATATCCCAAATGTGAACCCAGCCATAGTTCCGATGATTCATCCTTACTATGGTATGAGTGGGCTCCCTCACAATTACTCTATGGAGAACCCTCAAGCCAAAGACAAACTGCAAATGCTTGAGGAACGGTTGAGAGCAGTTGAAGGATCCAATATTGGGGCAACAGATGCTTATGACTTGTGTCTCGTCCCTAATGTGGTTATTCCTCCCAAATTCAAGGTGCTAGACTTCGATAAATACTGGGGTGTAACCTGTCCTGCTAACCATCTGACCATGTACTGTAGAAAAATGGCCGCAAGCTGCTCATTCACTACTTCCAGGACAGTCTAACTGGGGCAGTCTCAAGCTGGTACATGCAGTTGGAACACACCAACATTCGGTGTTGGAAAGATCTGGCTGATGCTTTCCTAAAGCAATACAAGTACAACATCGATATAGCTCCCGATAGAGCACAGTTGCAGAATATGGTGAAAAGAAACCATGAATCATTCCGGGAGCATGCCCAACGTTGGAGAGAACTGGCAGCGCAGGTAGCACCACCTTTACTGGAGAAAGAGATGGTATCCATGTTCATGGACACTTTGCACTCACCCTTCTATGATAGGTTGATTGGGAGCGTATCCTCTAACCTCTCAGACATGGTCACCATAGAGGAAAAGTTGGAAAGTGGAATGAGAAACGGGAAAATTACTCACGGTTCAGACGAAACCAATAACCCAAAGAATCCCTTCTCCGAATTCGTTAAAAACAATGAAGGGGAAACCGATTCCATAACAGGATCAGGGAAAGCCTCTTACACATCCAAAAACTGTCCCCAGGCCCTGCACTTCTCTATGCGAACCAGTAAAAGCCACGGACCACCAAACTATCTAGAAAAGGAACATATACAGTTTGATCCAATTCCCGTATCCTACTCGGACCTGTTCAACCACCTCACCAGTCACAACTTAATCTCCCCCCGCCGGATGAGACCCATTGAACCTCCTTTCCCGAGGGGCTATGACCCAAATGCCACATGTGAATTTCACGTAGGCGCAATTGGGCATTCAGTAGAAAACTGCAAGGCGCTGAGACATGTGATTCAGGATTTGATCGAATCCAAATGGTTGAATTTCATTGAAGATGTTCCAAATGTAGGCAATAACCCATTGCCATGGGCATGAAAAGTCATTTGTCAATGCTATTGAAGGCGTTCGAAATGCTGGAGGGGACGTCATCAATCTTGCGCGCCTTTATTCTGCAACTGAAGCACTTATGAATTAGGAGATTGTTGATTTTCTTGTGATTTTCAGTTCAAAGTAATTTTCTTGTAATGCAATCTTGAGGCTATGCCCAAGGACTTAGGACATTTCAATAAGGGCACGCATGTTTCTTTTCAGTATCAATATTAATAAAATAGCATTTTGAATTCTCCCACAAACTTCTTCTTCACTCATTCACTCGCTTCGCTTCTTCTTCCATCTTCTTTCAATTTCTACTAATGCAGATCTAAATAACCTGTCCTTGAAAATAACAACATTGGTAACTCATATTATAACTTTGATCGCCCCATTAACCAAACTAAGGAAGATGTAAAGGATAACTGGGAAACTCCTCAAGAGGTAATGAGAATAATGAAGCTGAAGGATAAAGTGATCCAGCCTCGCGTGGAATCAAGTGAGATGATTAACTCGGGCACATAAGAAGAAAAAAAGGTGTTAAAATTAACATCACACCAAAAGGACAGTGAATCAAGAAAATCCGCTCGCATCATCTTGTCTGACAAAAGATACCCACTAGTGTAACAAAATCTGCGATTATCAAGAAATTTGGTCTGCTGTTACAACCTTCCAAGTGAGAACTTCACGGACAGTGGCGAAAGGGTTGTGTGGAGGCCCCAAGTCGAGCATCATAACGCCTCCCCGTACCGCCCAAAAAATGAATGGGGCAGCTGCGGCAACAAACAAAGAATATAAGAGATGATAGTAACCTTCCAATGCTCCATTTTCACCTTACATGGAGGTCGGACCTTGTTTCACACTTCAACAGGGGCAACCCCGCGCAAGGGAAGTAATACTTCCATTAAACCTTATCAAACAAAAGGATGGTTGTCTTGTGCCATATCAGAAAAGAGCAAAGAAAGCTTAACAGAAAAAGGTTCGTCCTCGACAATTTCAAGGAGACTCGGTGCCCAAGAAAATCATACTCATCCAAAAGGATTCACGTGGAAGATGGACCCCGAACTATGAAGGGCCTTATGCGGTAAAGAGAAAAAAGAGAGTCCTATGCCTACCCCCGATGAACTCGATGCAGTCAAGTCCTATGCCTAAAAAAAATGTATATAGAAAAAAGAGAAAGATGAGCCAAGCAAAAATGAGCTCGCTAGGTTGAAAACCCGAAAGGGCGGCCTAGGCAAAAGTTAGAGCGACCCGGTGGAGTGAAAACCCAAAAGGGCAATCCAGGCAAAAATTAGGGCCAGGAAGTTGGACTAAATAAATGTTTAGGCAATCAACACTTCCAAAAGCCGGATAGTGAGTGATCAAAGTCATGAATATGGGCGGCCAACACTGTTACTTCAAGGACACTAACTACCAAAAGATCTGCTAAGTATTTTTGCCTTTTCAATTCTTTCAAATTCTTGATATGCTCTCAAGCCACTGTCCCTTCCATACACTCGGCTCCAGTCTTAATGTCAAACACTTTCCCTTCTTCTTTATTCTCACTTGCTTTGAAATGACATTTTATGGTAAGTGGTACTGAATTGTGAAACATGTGCATGACCAAGAGCATTACAAATTATTACAAAATTTCTAAGAATCACGCAAAAGAGGCGATCTTTCATAAATAAAATTGCAAAAAAGATAAGGCTAAAGTGCTCCCGGGGTCCCTTATCTTTATTTAAAGTAACGATTTGGTCCTTCATCTTTTTTTTGTCCCAAATCAGTCCTTTATGTTTTAAATTTTTGACACATAAATCCTTTTCTGTCCCAAATCAGTCCTTTATGTTTCAAATTATTAACACATAAATCCTTTTTTTTGACACATAAATCAGCACTGTTAATGGAAAAGGATTTATGTGTCAAAAATTTGAAAGATAAATGACTTATTTGGGACAAAAAAAACATAAAGGACTAATTCGTTACTTTAAATAAAGATAAGGGACCCCGAGAGCACTTTAGCCAAAAGATAAATACATGCAGGATCACTTCAAAAGACGAATGGTAACAACAGCCCGCACCTCAGTACCATTACTTTGGGCAACTCCCGTATCTCATGTCAAAAGTCCTGCGAGTGGTTGAGATCAGCAAGAAGAGTCAAGAAAGAGCAAAAGAGCAAAAGAGTCAAGAAAGAGCAAAAGAGCAAAAGAGCAAAAAGAACCAAAAACAAAGACAAAAAAAAATCATTCCACATTTCATTCACCAGATACCGATCATTGCGCATGGTTACACTGCATGCACGCATACATCATCCATTGCATCCTTAAAGGCGTTCAAATATATATTGCTTTTATCGGTCGAGATAAATTTAAAATTATAATGTTAGCACGGTGTCTAGCACCAGTCCTTTTGACCCCCAGTGGTCCTTTAGAGCCCAAGCACTCCTTCAGACCACCAATGGTCCTTCAATCCAGATTGCGTCGCGTTATTGAGCAACCGACCGATCATCCGACCCCAGGTCCTTCAGTTCAGTTCGAATCAGCACGTCCAAGCAACGACTTTGAACTCTACCTTCAGATCACTACGTCGACACTGAGCGTGACGGATCACCCGACCCCAGGTCCTTCAGGTCAATTCGAATTAACACGTCCAAGCAACGACTTCGAACCATACCACCAGATCACTAAGTTGACACTGAGTGCGACAGATCGTCCGACCACAGGTCCTTCAGACTAGCTGTGTCATCCTAAAAAACACAGTGCACGTCCTTCGAGGTGCGCAAATCAGGTCAATGACCTGACCTTGCCCCCATGGCCCGCTCGAAAAAGGCCACCCCTCAAGCAAACCGTTTTACTAACACCGATGCTAGTTTGCGCTCCATCAGACCCATTGGTCCATCAGGCTTAGGCATGCCCTTCAGACCCCATTGGTCATTCAGTTTAACTTCAATCAATGCGTCAAGCATCGACTGCGAGTTAGACCATCAGAGCCCCAGTGCTCCTTCAAATCCCCCGTGATCCCTATTTATTTTTGTTCTCTGTAAATCAGGTTTTTTTGTAAATTTCTCTAAAAAGGTTTCGACAAAATTTGTGTCCTTCTATCTTTATTTCTATTTTGTTTGAGAAATCTCGAGGCCCTCCATATTTCCTAGTAAAATATAAAAAAAGAGGGGCAACTGTCATACCCTAATTTTGTCCGATAAATTAAAACCCAAAAATTCTTATCGTGTCACATATTGTTCTAAACGCGAGTGTCTTTGGCACTCTCGTGCAACGATTTGATTGATGCTCGTTTCATTTTATTTCGCTATTGTTATTTATTTAGCCTATAGTCACCGGAGAAAAATAATAATAAAACGATAATTAAAAAAGTCAAATTTTCCTTCCTTGTCATATAATATAGTTTTTTTACATATGTGAACCAAAAAAGCAAAAAAAAGCAAAATAATACAAAAATACAAAAAAACCAAAAATGTAAAAGAAGAGAGGGGCAGCATGCGCATGCAGGCTGCTTGCCCTAGCCCTAGGGCTGTCCTTTTGATCCCATTTTCTTCCCCTTGTCCTTCCTTTGACTGTCCTTGGCACCCTAAAATTGCTCCAGCTGTTGTCCTTTTTATTCCCTCAAAGATTCTGTCCTTTTGATGCCATCTTTTTGCCCTAATTGTTGACTGCCCTCAGCACCCCATCCACCTAGAAAAACAGCAACAGTAGCACAATCAAGAGGCAGGGACAATCAACGAAAATTGACACAAAAGTATAGAGAACAATACCCAAAACAAACACAGACAAATTGAGCAATACCCAGCAATATTCAGAGAGAAACAGTGAAGAATATACAAAGAATTTGAAATGAAATATACAAAGAGGCAGAAGCTCACAGACAGAAAAAAGAGGGACAGAATAAGAAGAAATACACACAGAGATACAAAGTTCAAAATTGTCCAACGTGAATACCAGGGAGCCTTTTCAGAAGCTGGAGTAAAAGGTTCGGTTCTTAAATGAAAATTTTTTAGACATTGATGTGTTACATGATGTTTCAGTTTGGCTAGTATAAAAATGTAACTAATCGGATGCTTATGTCAAAACCGTTTATGTGTATATAAAAAATTTCAATCAAGCACAATCCGTAACCGTAAATAAATTAGGATATGGAACAAGTTAGGTTTTCAATTCAGTATTAGGAATAAAAACAAACACCAAACAGCATTTTAATCCTTCAAAAATCGAACTAGGGTCTAGGAAAAAGAAAAGAGAGGATAACAGTATGTAGGGAGGGGGAGAGGACGCTGTGAGAGGACGCAGTAAAGGAAAAAGGATTTTTTTTACCTCCGGCCACCGTCCACGGTGGCCGCCGCCGCAACCTTGCCATAAGTCACCTTCGGCCATCAACACAGAACCCGCGCCTCCCCGTCAAACGCCAAACCGCCCCAGAACCTTGTCACCTCCGCCATGAGACCACTGTCAATCCTCACCTCACCTCTGTAGCCTACCCCCAAACCGTCACCCTATAGTCACCATCAGCCAATACCGACCCCCTCCACCTTCGTACCAGACAACCACCGAACCACCACCCTTACCCCTCCACGAACCGTCATGCCGAGCCCGAGTCGTCGCAAACCCACACGCCACTGTCAACCGTCAACGCCACTGTCGTACCTAACCCACACCGTCGCAAGCCTTAGCCACCAAATCACGTCCACCGTCTTCCTTCCTTTCTCCCTCTCCCACTTCGTCGCAACAAGACATCCTCCCCCCTGTTTTAGGAGTTACGGCGTTGAGGTGAGGCTAGATTTGAGAGAGAGTTTGGTTCGGGGAGGAGGAGTGAAACGAAAATAGGTTAGGGTTCAGAAGGAGTGGAGCGGCGCTATTATGGGAGAAAGGAGAAATGAGATTAGCGTTGGTGAGGAGAGAAGAGATTGTTGCGGCTTGGTGAGGAGAGGAGAGATCGAGCGGTGTTGATGAGGAGAAAACAAAAAAATTAGGGTTAGAGAGGAGAGAGTGTCGCGGCGCCGTTGGAGCAGGGAAAGGAGAGATTAGGGTTAGATTAAAATTAGGGTTTTGGAGTTTAGATTGGTATATACAGTGGGTTGTTGTTTTGCATATAGTGGGCTATTGTTTTGTTATTTCTTTTAGTTTCGCTTATCTTGTTTTTACAATTCGCACCCCATCTATTTCGTTACTGCAACCACCCTTTTGAAGCCCACAATTCGTGGGTCAATAGATCCAAAGGGAACTGGGCTTGTTTTTCTGCACCCACTACTTTAAAATACAACCCTTTTCTACTAATCACACCCCATTTTACTACTGCACCCCCTGTTTCTCTTTTTTTAAAAAGAAAATTTTCTTTTCCCTAAATAAACATTTTCTTTCACAAACCTATTTTTTCCCAAATAACGAATTAATGTTTTCCTAAACATAAAAATGATTTGTTACTAATGGTCACTCTGAGCTTAGCTTGTTTGACCGTTAATAACAACTTTAGTTTTCAAACGAGCTGTGAGTGATGACCACTCTGAGTTTTACTTGTTTGGTCATTACGAATACCTATCCCAATTTCAAAATACTTAAAAAATACCAACACACAAATATTTTCTACCCAAGATCTACGTAGCTTTGATTTCCCCATCGCACCTGGGGATACGTAGGAGCAGGGGCCCACTCCTGTCAAGCACAAAAAACTAAAATTTTTATTAAGTCTTCCTCTTCAATTTTACAAATAATAAAAAGGGTAAATTAGAGTATTTTTCTTTAAATTAACTTTCTTTCTACACATTAAATTAAATGGTAACCTTTCTTTTGAAAGGATGCTGTGGGGTGCTAATACCTTCCCCACGCATAATCGACCCCCAAACCCAAAAATAAAGGTTTTTTCAATGTTTTCCTATTTAATAAATATTGATGGCGGCTTCATTGCAAAATGTCGAAGAATCCCCTCCTCCAGATTTTTCGGTCGCTACAGCACCTCACCTGTTTATCATAGCCATGTGGTCATGTATAGTTAATTAGACCCCAAACCACTAAAGATTGAATTTTGCCGACAGGAATCAGTCCTCGGCTAACCGATTCTTCGTCAGCCGAGTGGCCCTTCGACAAAAACGGGTGTCAACAAATGCCCCCCTACATCCTTTAGCTGAGGATAATAAGAGGAAGCTGAATGATGTATTATGTCAGCCGATTTCTTCTCTTCCAACTACTTACACTTGATAACTATGGTTGTAGTGCATACAAAAACTTAATCTTTTGGAATAACTGAGACTGCAGACAGTAGACTCACAATGACACTGCTAGATGCCCCCCAGTTTTGTACAATTGGGATTGCATACAATAGACTCATAATGTCAAAGTGACACTGCTAGGTGCCCCCCAGTTATGTCTGACTGGGATTGCAGACAGTATACTCATATTGTCAAAGTGACACTGCTAGGTGCCCCCCCAGTTATGTCTGACTGGGATTGCAGACAGTAGACTCATAATGTCAAAGTGACACATCTAGGTGCCCCCCAGTTATGTCTGACTGGGATTGCATATAGTAGACTCATAATGTCAAAGTGACACTGCTAGGTTCCCCCCAGTTATGTGTGCTCCGGCTGATTAAGGAAACACCAATGTTAGAAAGACGCCGCGTTTGCAGATAGTAGTCTTACATTGCCGATGTGGCACTGCTAAGTGCCGTCAACTTTGTCTTGTTGGATTGGTATACTATTCTGTTTCCATTGCATCAGCTACTTCCACTTATCCTTTGTTGAAGGAAATGGTAAACCGTGCGCCAAAACCATAATCAAAAAGTGTAGCCACCCTTGTTAGTTGACGAGGTCTCGGCTGCCATGTCAGTGTGGCTGCCTAATCACTATAGCAATCAGACGTGTCTTCAGACACATCATAATCGCCCATAGGGACCATTTCACTGTCAGATCCTTCTTGCTTCTTCCCCTGAATGAAGCGCTCAATCATGGAAGCTTTGGCTACCAATTTACTTAAGCTTGACAGTTTGTGCCAATCAAAATTTATTTCATATGAGGAAGCATGTTACGCAAAATAATTGCAGCATAACCTGCTTCTGAGAGTTGCTTTGTGCATCTACTACTCTGCTTCCTGAATCTTTCTATGAAGTCAGTAGCTTTGTCGTCATATTCTTGTTTCAGGTGCATCAAATCGGCTGCTGTAACTTCCGATTGAGGCTTGTAAAACCTCTCATGGAAGAACCTTCCCATGTCTGCCCAGCTTACCACAAAATTAGGAGGTAAGGAAGAATACCAAATAAAGGTTGTCTTTGTCAACGACAAAGGAAATAACTGTAACTTATGGTATTCGTTCCGATTAGCCTCTCCACACTGGGCAGTAAATCGGCCAATATGTTCGATAGTAGACATGTCATCTTCACCTGAGAAATATGTGAAGTTTGGAACTTCAAATCCTCTCGGCAATGGAATCATTTTGTCCACCCATTCTAGATATGACTTTCCATACATAGACCGAGACAATGATCTTAGTTGTATGCTGAAGTGACTTCGCATAACCACAACGATCATCAGGGGATCAATCAGCTGAGGAACAATCGGTCTACTCTTAGCCATCATCGACTTGGAATTATTTGCAATAAGAGCTGTTGTTTGACCGTATTGTATTGTTGGCATTGCTACTTGTTGAAGCGACATTTGGCATGTTTGCTTCTGCATATTTGGAACCATTGTATGATTAGCCGCAAGAGGTGGAGTTGGTGTCCATGGCTGCTCTGCTACGTAACCACCATGATTCATTGGAACCATTGTATGATTAGCCGCAAGAGGTGGAGTTGGTCTCCATGACTGCTTTGCTACGTAACCACCATGATTCATATATTGAGTCTCATGAACAACTTGGTTATTACTCAAAAGAGGTGGAATAGTATTCCATGGCTGCTCTCTATTATAATGACCAGTTGTTTTATACACAATCCCTCGAGGAAGAATTGAACCCATCTCGCTAGGCCTTTTTGAGACATACTGATGGAATGGTTGATTATAATAAGTAGGTGGAAAATTATTCCATGGCTGCTGTCTTATATAATCATCAGATAGCTGCATCTGTATTCCAGAGCCCAGAACTTGATAATCAGCATCCTTGATTAGTAGCCTGCATAATCGTACCATTAGCCGGAGCAGATGGCATAACTAGAGGCATTCCAATGTGTCTTGTTGCATCATCGAACCTATCATTTGCCATTATTTGCCCCTCTGGGCAAATAGTAGCAAACAGATTCGGCTGAACTCGTGACAAAAGTTCTGCCTAAATAGTGCTCGGCTGAACCTGTGGTAAAGGTTCTGCCTGAACATATGGTTGCTCTTGTTGTGGTACTCCAAAGTTGAACGGAGCGTTCACCTTCATTGGTCCCACTGGGCATGCCATTTTTGTTGTGGTGCGAATTTCGGTGCTTAGCCGAGCAAGTTACTTAGTCAGCCAACGGGCTGTTTCCTCGGCCGACTAGGTGTTTGATAAGACTATCTCGCACTAATCCCTTTGTTGATCAAGCGATTACGCTAAGAAATGGACTTTGTTTCTCAGCTGCGGGTTCCTAGACTACTTTAGAAAGTGTCTAGTGTAGAAGGAGAACAACTACTAAACTAGGAAAGCATAAAAATAAAGGAAAGCGATAAAGGAAAGCGTAAAGGAAATGTAAAATAAGTAAGAACTTATGTATTGATTGATGTATTGTGTAACGCCCAAATAATATAATTATTTATTTAATTAAATTATTTAGGTATTTTATTAGTATAGTTATATTAAAATAATAATATGACGTTTTATTTTAAATCAGGGAGTGGTGTTTAGTAATTAAGCTGAGTAGTAGACGGGGGCCCGTGATCCAGGAGCCCAATGGCATAGGCGCATAGGTGGAGGCATTGGCTAGGGTTTAGTCATTTGCGAGTTTTTGAGAGAAAAGAAAGAGAGTTGCGAAGAGAGGAGAGACGGGTGGAGGCGCGAAACCAAAGAGAAAGAGGAGAGGAGCTCTGTTGCGGTGGTTCTTTGGAGACTTCGTCCAAGGAGATCTCGTATTCGGCAAACCTAAGGTAAGGGTGGGTTCTACTTTATAATAGGGTGTATGATGGGGGATATGTGGGAGATAGGCTCTATTGTTACCCTTCGATCTTAATTGGTGTTGTTTTAGTAATGTTAGAATTTACTCATGATGTTTGAAATTGGTGATTGGTGATTGAATATGGTTGAAATTAAAATCGAAAACAATTGGCCCCTAGGCGCCATGGGCGCCATTGATGATGTTGTCGCATATGTCTTTGTTGTTGTTTTGGTTGCTGAGCAAGGCGCCTTAGGCGCCCAGTGTTGCTGTCCTGACTTCTGGCAGTGGCGCCCTAGGCGCCCAGTGGTGATTGGTGCGTGTCTGTGTCGTGTTTGTTTCCTGCTGGAGGCACCCTGTTGCTGGGTGCCAAGCCAGTGTTGCTTCTGTTGCTGATTTTGGCGCCCTGGGCGCCCAGTCATGATGTCCCGTTGTTGTTGTTGCTGAATGTGGCGCCCAGTGGTGTCCTGGGTTGTTTCTGAATGTTGCTGTGCTGTGCCAGACTTTTCTTGTGTCGCTGGGAGAGGCGCCCTAGGCGCCCAGTAGTGTTTCAGTGTCGTTCCTGTTGCTGAAAACCGGCGCCCTAGGCACCCAGTGTTGTTGCTATCTTAGGCGCCCAGTTGCTGGGCGCCAAACCTGATGTTGATGTTGCTACCTTAGGCGCCCTGTTGTTGGGCGCCAAGCCTGATGTTGCTGTTGTTGTCTTAGGCGCCCTGCTCCTGGGCGCCAAGTCAGTTTATGTTGCTATGGTGCTAGGCGCCCTGCTCATGGGCGCCATGTCTGATTGGGTCACTGTTGCACTAGGCGCCCTGCTGCTGGGCGCCAGTTCTTGTTGTACTGCTGTCTCACTTGGCGCCCTGTTGCTGGGCGCCAGTTTCTGTCTTGTTGCTGTTGCTGTTTTTCACAAATAATGTTACTGTCACAATAGCACAATTGTTGTTGTTTTTCTAAATTAATGTTGCTGTCACAGTAGTACAATTGTTGCTGTTTTTCTAAATTAAGGTTGCTGTCACAGTAGCACAATTGTTGCTGTTTTTCTAAATTAATATTGCTGTCACAGTAGCACAATTGTTGCTGTTTTTTTCTAAATTAATGTTGCTGTCACAGTAGCACAATTGTTGCTGTTTTTCTAAATTAATGTTGTTGTCACAGTACCACAATTGTTGCTGTTTTTCTAAATTAATGTTACTGTCACAGTAGCACAATTGTTGCTGTTTTTCTAAATTAATGTTGCTGTCACAGTAGCACAATTGTTGCTGTTTCTCTAAATTAATGTTGCTGTCACAATAGCACAATTGTTGCTGTTTTTCTAAATTAATGTTGCTGTCACAATAGCACAAATGTTGCTGTTTTTATGGAAAATTACTGTTGTTGTTAGTGTTTTCATGTTGCTGTTTTGCCAAAAAAAAACCACTGTTGCTGTCACCGTTTTTAAGTTGCTGTTTTAAAAGCTATTGGCGTTGTTGCTGTAAATTGGTATTGTTCCTGGTGTTGTCAATTTTCGATATCTCGGTGTTGTAAAATTGTCGTTGTCATTGATCTTGTAAATCTATTGGTGTCCTTGGTGTCGGTGGTCGTTGGTCAAGTTGTTAGAATGTCCTATAGGTGTAGGTGTATTGGTGATGATTGGTGCTATTGGTGATGGTATAACAGGTGATGTCACTACAAAAAAACTAGTCATTAGCGAGGGACAGTTCCCTCGCAAAATGACCTGATTCCCTCACTAATGGTCATTTGCGAGGGACTTAGCGAGGGACTAGTTCCCTCGCTAATTCCCTCCTCGCAAATGGGATTAGCGAGGGAAGTTGGATCCCTCGCTAATTAGCGAGGGACTATGCCGTCGCTAGTTCCCTCGCTAATGACTGCAGCTTTTCAGGTGATGGAACTCAGTTGCAGGGGTTGGTAAATGCGTAGGAGTTAGCGACGGCTTTTGTCCTCGCTAATTCCCTCGCTAATGACTGCAGTTTTCAAAAAAATGACACGTGTCCAGTGCTTAATGGCTTGTTTTTTTTATATATATTAATTAATGAATATTATATTATATTATTAATTTTGTGGTGATGTGTGGTGGTGGTGGTGGTAGTGTGGTGGTGGTGGTGGCGTGGTGGTAGTGATGGGTGGTTTAGAGTAGAGAAGGAGAAGAGTAAGGGAGAAAGAGAGAGAGAGGAGTGAGAGTGGTGGTGGTGGCGTGGTGGTGGTGTGGAGGTGGTGGTGATGGGTGTTTTAGAGTAGAGAGAGAAGGAGAAGAGTAAGAGAGAGAGAGAGAGAGAGAGAGAGAGAGAGAAAGAGAAGAGTGAGAGTGGTGGTGGTGGGGTGGTGGGTTGGTGGTAATGAAGAGTAAGAGAGAGTGAGTGAGAGTGGTAGGAGGTATGTGGTGGTGGTGGTGTTGGAAGAGTGAAGAGAGAAGAAGAGTGTGAGAGGAGGTGGTGATGATGGTGGTGGTGGTGGTGTTGGAAGAGTGAAGAGAGAAGAATGGTGTGAGAGGAAGTGGAAGGGGGGAGAGGAAGGGAAGAGGAATGGTGAAGAGTGAGTGAGTGAGTGAGAAAGAAGAGTGAGGGTGTAAACGGATATAAAGGAAAAAAGAAAAAAATTTGCGAGGGAATTAGCGAGGGAACTGTCTCATCATCTGAAAAGTTAACGTTAGCGAGGGAATTAGCGAGGGAACTGTCCCTCGCTAATTTCTGCACCTTTACCAACCCCTGCGCTGAGTCCCATCATCTGAAAAACAAAATTTAGCGAGGGAATTAGCGAGGGCAGTCATTAGCGAGGGACAGTTCCCTCGCTAATGACAAAAAAATTGACAGCTCTATGCCCTCGCTAATTCCCTCGCTAATGACTGTTTTTGCGAGGGACAACAAGTCCCTCGCTAATGTCCGTCGCTAATCAGTGTTTTTTTTGTAGTGTGTGCCCATGTTATGGGCTAAGGTGAACAGGTGATGGGTCTATGACCATTTATTGATGTTGGTGCTGATTGTGTCACATAGATGACTGTTGTTGTTGATTGACTTTGGTGTGTTGTTCATGGTGTCACATACATTTCATATGCATTATATTTTTGGTGATGAAGGCTTCGGCCTTGGAGCTATAGGTGATGATGGTGATGCTCATACAGGTGATGATGCCCATATTTGCTACGTTATTGGTGATGATTGGTACCACCTGCATATACCCGTTGGTATGGGTTGCATCTCATACACTTACGCATGATGTTGGTGATATTTCTTAGTGATTTGTAATTTGATGTAGTTGTGAAGCGGTTGATATAGTTGTCGTAATTCTAGCATATTGCCCATCATATATGCTATTATAATGTAGATATCTCACCCCTTCTGTTTGAATGTTACCCCTATGTTGGTAACGTGCAGATGATTGCGAGTGAAGGCATGTCCACCTTCGCTAGTTGAGTCGGTGTCGTCGCTCTGATACGTAGCACTCGGGGGGATGAACGCTAGCTTTACTAGATGTCTTTAATATTTAATTTTCTGAAGTTTTATGGTGATGTTATAATTATTTAATTGAACCTTGATTTTATTCCGCTGCTTGATGATGTTATGACGTGCTAGGTGTTGCACTGTTTTAATGGTGAAACTTTATTATTGGCGTGTGATGTTTAACGGTGTAAGTGTAGCATCCCTTGTGGGTGTATTGAAAACGTTTTGAAAACTCTGATTTTTGTCAAAAAATTTCCGGGTAGAAAAGGGGTGTTACATTTAGGGGGTTTTAAATTGTACAAGTGCTACTATATATATACATGAGCCCTCGTTAGCCACTACTCGAGCCTACAATTGCTCACTGTTGGATCGACTAAGATCAACGCACTACATTATATCCAGGCCTTAAAAATAGGAAGCACGTTCCACTCTTCCACTAGCACGGGTAGTGGGGTCAAAATATCTTCGCCTCCACTTCTACGACACTTTTCCACGTTGTCTTGACCGCTCCAACGTCTAAATGTGTCCACGTGCGTTGAATGCTTGCTCCCAAATCACTAGGGAGTACAAGTGCTACAATGCGAAGCCCAAGCAGCTACGGTCCTTGGCTCATAACTTGTTAAAGTTGTTCGCCGATGTCCTAATCGCACACATCCCTAGAGACCAAAATCAAGAGGCGAATGACTTGGCCCAACAAGCCTCGGGGTATAAAGAAGGGGTAGTCGAAGTACTGCAGCAGGATGCGGTGGTGCCAACCAAAGTGGATCCCACTGATGCCTGGATCGGGGTGTTGATATAATATCTCCATAACCCAACGGCTAGCACTGACTTCAGGGTCAAGCAGAAGGCCCTTAAATACATCATGATAGGGGACGAGCTCCACAAAATAAGCGCCACTGGGGTATTGTTACGGTTCCTCAAGAGGAAGGATGCCTATATGGTAATGGGTCAAGTGCACGAGGGAATATGCGGTGCCCACAGGTCTGGCCCCATCGTGAAGTGGCTTATCTACAGACACGGGTACTATTGGCTAACGATCACGGCCGATTGTTTCCTATTTGTGAAGGGTTGTGAAGCTTGCAAATTGCATGGGCCGATCCAAAGAGTGCCTGCAGACAAGCTCCATCCCATCGTCAAACCTTGGCCATTCAGAGGGTGGGCCATGGACTTAATCGACAAGATATACCCTCCGAGTTCAAAGGGCCATAACTTCATCATTGTAGCTACCGGCTACTTCACTAAATGGGTGGAAGTTGTGCCTCTGGGGAGTGTCAATCAGGCCGCAGTAATCAAGTTCATAGAGAACCAAATAATATACAGATTTGGAATCCTTGAGACCATCACGCCGATCAAGGCACAATGTTCACAGGAGAGCAAGTGGTGGCCTTTGCCCAAGAGTATGGCATCAAGATGATATACTCATCTAACTATTATGCTCAAGCTAATGGACAGGCTGAGGCTACCAATAAAATCATCATCGAGCTCATCAAGTAAAACATAGAGGATAAACCTCGACGGTGGCACGAAACTCTCAATGAGGTCCTGTGGGCCATGAGAAATCCCTATCGTTTTTTATATGGTTAGGATGTCGATTAGTGTGGCATCATTATAAGTGACTCGACATCACTCTTAGTATGGATGAGTACCAACAGGCCATGGTGATGGAGTTGGACTCGGTGGATGATGATAGACTGGCTACCCTTAGCAGGATAGAAATAAATAAGGCTAAGATGGCCCGCACCTACAAGAAGCATGTCAAACCAAAAAGGTTTGTCGAAGGTGACCTTGTTTGGAAGACTATTCTGCCACTTGGGAAGAAAGACCCCAGGTTTGGAAAATGGTCCCCGAATTGGGATGGACCCTACACTATAAGTGAAGTATTCAACGGCGGAGCATACCGTTTGATTACGCTAGATGGAGAAGAATTCGAGAAAAAAATTACTGGCAAATATCTTAACGCATATTATCCTACTCTATGGGAAAGTATGCAAGGATAGGAGAATTGGTAGATGGAAATTTAATTGTCAGGATGGCACGCCACACACCAGCGGCCTAGTGAAAATCAAACGATCTTGCTACAAACCTTACTCTTCTGCTGTTGGAGTTTCCCCTACACCGGTTCAAGCAGCTCTTGACTCGGTGGCATGCTGCCGGAAGGAAGGACGACTAGACCCACAGTGGCTACCGCCGAAGAGTCAGCAACGAGAGGGGTGACAGAAAGGCTTACCAAGAGAGAATGCAGCCTGTCCGATGAGGAAATCACAGTTTGAACATCATTTTGGCCACACTCCAGGTCGTAGATAAAGACCCCCTTCTGAAACTCTAGCTGCTTGATGTGCTGGTCCAAAGGCGTGCTTAGAAGATATAAATGACTTTCCTCCTGAGGGCGCAGGGTCTGCAGCTCTTGGAATAGCTCAGCTCGAGAAGCCTCGATCTCTTTGATGCGACATCTGGTTTCCTCCTCTTCGTCAAGGGCGAGCCTTTTCTCTACTTCCTTCTCATTATAAGACGTGAGGTGCATCTTCTTCTCAGAGTGGAGGATGTTCAGACAGTCCAACGCTTGTTGGGCATTGTCTTGAGCAGTCCTAGCTGTTGAATAGCGCTGGGAGTTGATAGGATATTTGCTCCAAGAGATTCCTTCACTGCTTCGAAAAGTCCACAGAAGATGCTAACCAGAAAGCCAAGGACCTTAGCTCTGAAAGTTGGGTAGGATCAGTAACTATACCTCCCTGGGACAGGTCTTGGGAAGCGAAGTACCGAGCTACCTCTGCCTCAGTCACTTGGTTGAAGTCTGGTTGAAGTGGAGGAGTTGGAGGCAAATCTACTGGTATTGAAGAGTTTGGAACAAGAATAAGAAGCTCACCCAAAACTGTGGGGGTAGACACCATCTAGTAGAAACAACGATAAGAAGAGCGAAGCGTAGACAGAATATGAAAGGAGCAAGAGGAGTGTCATACCTTAGATCTCTTGGAAGGACGAGGAGTTTCATCTACTACCTCGGTAGTGTTCTCGACTATTGGCAGCGAAGAAGTCTTAACTGGGGCCTGACGGGATGACCTGCGAAAGGTGATGGGGCCATCTTCATCCTCGTCAACATCACGATGGTCAGAGGGTTCTGCGAATATAAAAGGGGTAGGAAAAGTAAGGGACAGACCTAGAAAGTGGGTAGAAAATGTGCTGAAAGAAAAGAAACTCTCCAATGGCTGGCTGAGACCGAATAGATGGCCGTCGACCGAGGACAGTAGGTCTGGGCATCTGCTTGGCAATAGAAGGGGTTGTACTGGTACTGGTCAATGCTACAGAAGGTGCTGGAGCGGTGTAGGGATGACCAAGGTACTGGGACAGATATTCGTCGAGTGCCCGAGAAAAGGCCAGGTCTTTAACACCAAGCCACCAATTGGTAAAGGCACTGTTTCCCCTGGACAGAACTTGTAGTGTGCCCACACGCTTTCAGTGACCTTGTAGTAGTTGTTGGTAACAATCTTGCACACTTCACCATCTGTCAAACCTTCGCGGCGGCGAGGACCACTCATAGCCTCGTAGGGCAAGGGCACATGTTGCGTAAGCCCAAATTTTCTGCAGGCAATATTTGGATAATAAAACTCCGCAAGAACCCTGTTGTAATGGGAGGGGCCATGGTAGCCCATAAGCAAGTCTCTGGCCACCAGGGCGGATCGCCAGTGATCACGAGCGGTGTTGCGACCCAATAGAATCAGCCTGGATTGGGGTTTCTGAGGAGCAAAGATCCAAGAGGGAGCAAATTTCTTCTCCAAGATAGGGCACCACGGCATTTCGGCTGAGTCCATTCGTAGGAGCGCCTCCATGAACTTGGTCGAAGACAGTATATGGCAGGGGGTTTTTGAAAGTTGAGGACCTAAAACTCTGCTGGTTGGAGATTTTGGGATAGTAAACCTCGAGGATAGTAACCCACAACTGGAAGAACCATATAGGACCTTGATCTGATCAAGCATGGCTTGGATGCCTCTATAGAGTCCCCCGAGGAAGTAGGGGGCCCATGCGTAGACAGTGCCATTGGTCATCAAAGCAACGAATGGCTGAAGTTCTTGGACAATGCCTGCAGAGGCGGTACCATAGAATAACTTGCAGAAGAAATACATAAGGAATGTTGTTTGCTCGGTATCAATGATCTCTGCTTCGGTTCTTGAATTCTTGATGATGAACTTGGAGTAGACGCCTCCGGCGTGAGTATGACTGAGGTTAATTTTTTTTGGTAGCCGGGCAGGATGAACAGTAGCACCAGAGGAGGGCAAACCAGTGATGGCAGCCACATCAAGAATAGTGGGAGTCACCATGCCCCATGGGAAGATGAAGGCGTTGAAATCAGAAGACCAAAAGCCCAAGAGGGGTAGCAGAATGTCAAAGTTGTGAGGGATGGTGAAGGTAGTAAGGGCGATCATGTCACGTAGGCCCCAGGCTCTCCACGTATCTTTTTTGATAGGATGAATCCTGTCAAACCAGGCATTGTAGTCGTCGTTAGGCTTGGCCCAGTCTCTGGTTTCTGACACCCTGGCATCAGCATTAAACAAGTCTTGAGTGATCGGAAGGTCGGGCTGCGCCGAGGCTTTAAAGATATTTTTGAAGGCATCAAAACCCTCACGAACCTCAGAGGTGGTAGGTTGCACTGTGACGCCACCAGGAACGACAACAAGTAGGTCATCTTCAGTAACGCCAAAGGGGGGGCTCGACGGCGGCGAGTCAGAAGAAGAGCAGTGCTCCGGGCTGGTATTACCATTGTAATTGTGAGCCTGGTTCCGGGAGTCGAAATTCAAAGACATGATGGCAGAGAGATGGTCGTGACGAAGGAGAAAAGGGTTTGTTCGTGAGAGAGGCGAAGTGGTGAAACTTTGAAAATATTTCGAAATGAGGGCTAATAACAGCTATGGGGGAGATAACTGGTGCGACCTTGGGAACCGTTGCGTCGCTTTATCGATTCGTGAACTGCCAAGTGCCACGAAGTGACAGGTAGTCGTTTCAACCATCGCATCAAGTCATATCAAGGCACAAAAAGGAGGGTAATTGTTAACACCCAAAATGAATTAAGTCGTAGGCCGAGGACTGAAAGTCAGGGTTAAGAGAAGACCAGGGCACCGAGGTGAGCCACCTGACAATTTCCAAAAGGGTATTTGCTGAAGAGATAGCCCCAAAGGATGAGGCTCGAGGCAAAAACAATGTGAAACCCTCGAGGAGGGGGTCAAACTCCAGGAACAACGGATGAGGCCGAGGTAGAGCAAGTCTTGAAATTATTGAGTGCCACGGACACAATGGCTCGGTTGCCGAAGAACGATGGCTGCAGGCCGATGGTTGAGGATCAGCCGAGGAACTATATGGCCGAGGTAAGGAAGATTTTCTTGGAAGGCAAGGAAAAGAGGCACGTGGACAGAACGTGGGAGCGGTTGGAGATCAAACGAAGAGAAGAAGCCTTGAAGAGTGGAGCGAGGAGGTTTCATCCCACTAACCGTTGTCATACCCCAATTTTGTCCGGCTTAGGTCAAAACCCTAATTTTCCCCAAAAAATAAATAAATAAGAGAAAAGAGCATCATGCATTGCATTTAGGGTTATAGAAGTCATTTCAAAGTTTCTAAAATCATTTCTGGAGTTGGAATGTACTTTTGGACAATTTAGGGTTTTTCAGTGCAAAAGGGTGTTTTTGTCATTTCGCAAATAAGGGATGTTTTCTCAGAAAAAGCCACTTAACATGCATCCCAAGGTCTTAGAGGTCATTCCTAGGGGGAAAAGTCATTTTTAAAGTAAAAATGTGCTTTGGGCAAAAACTAAGGTTTTTAGGGTGAAAGGGAATTTTGGTCATTTCACGCTAAAAGCGGTCTTTTCGTCCCAAATCACCGAACCATCACCAAAGGATTATTTGAGGAAGATTTGTGCTTAGTTGTGGTTTTTTTTGTGCGCATAAATATTAAGTCTCCTAGCATAAAACTCAATTTTCGAACAAAAAGGCAAAATGGTCATTTTCGCTAGAGTGGGGCCCAAAATCAATTTTGGGAATGGTGTTGTCATGGAATTTTGGGCCCAATGATTGAATCCTAGGATGAGCCCAAAATAGAAAAAAAGAATCTTCATGGAATAAAAGAATAATCATAAAAAGAAAAATCAAAAAGAATGAAAATAAGGTAGTGTCCTCAATAAGACAAAATGTACTATTTTGTGCAAGCTTGCATTTTTTTTTCCTTCCCTCCTCTCCTCATTATGCTGGGCGAACAGCGATGCCGTTCCCATTCCCTTCACATTTGTGTTTCTTCAACACCCTCAATCCATGTGATGATGCATCTCCACCCTCCATTCAAATTTAAAGTCTAATCCTAGTGCACCTCTCAAAGTCAATGACTAAAATACCCTCTAACTTGGTGACCAAGTTCAAATTAATTTTATTTATTAATATTCAGCTGAATGTTAATTGATTTAATTGGGTTGATTACCATTTTACCCCAAAGCTCACTCCCACCCTATAAATACCCTTTCATTTTCCACACATCAAATTAATGGTTCCCTTTCGGTAGAAAGGAGATGCGGGGTGCTTATACCTTCCCCGTGTCTAACCGACCCCTGAACCTACATCTCCTGATTTCGAAAAGACCACCCGCCTTGTATAAAAAGATGTTTTTTCATTGTTTTCGTCTAAAAACTAAAATATTGATGGCGACTTCATTTATCTTCCACACTGTACATCGAGAAATCCCAACCGGATTTTTCGGGGTGCAACAACCGTGCTAGAGAGATCGTGGGTTTATGGCTCCGATTTCTTAGGGCTTAGAAGTGAGATTAGACGTTGTTCTTTAATTGATCCAACGGAAGGCAGATGTAGGCTCGCATAGTGGCCGACGAGGGCCTATGTATATATATAGAGAAGAATACTTGTAAAAAAGACACACATCAATCAATACACAATCTATTTTTCTCGCAATTTATCTTACTTTATCGCACTTATTTGACTTTCATGCATTAGGCCAGTAGATAATCAAATCCTCGTGTCCCCTCTACCTAACGTAACACTTTTTGGCGGAGTTAGGAAACCCACAGTTGAGGTACAGAGTTCCTTCCTCAACGCAACTGCTTGAAGAATAGAGGAATCAAAGACTGTCCAAACCCCAGCAGGCATCTTCCTATAACCAAATGGGAAGCATGCAAGAGTGTCCACCGAGTGGGAGCGTGGCTGGGCCTCAACAGGCGTTCTCTCATCAAGTAAATCCTACTCATGTAATTCCTCAGCCTGGTACTTTTGCCACTGCCAACATTGGGGGGCAGTTTATGGCGAATGTCACTAACGCGACTTCTCTTTAGCAGGGACAAGTGCAATTGGCCAGAACGACGCTTGAAGCCACGGGCTCGCCGCAAGGATCATCCTATGGATGTTCTACCGCGGCTAACTATCCGGCCTACGCAAGGGGACAAGCCTTCGCCCCAGAATCAGGGATTGGCAGGATAGGTGGGTATTGCCCTAGTCAGCAGCCATGGGTCCAGAACCCGCCTGGCACGACAAGCCTACCTCCCAGCCAGCCGTACTCCGGAGCACTCGGTACCTACCCGGCGGGTTCTTATTTACAGACACAGATGAATGGTACCCCAGTCGAGCAGCCATGGAACCAGTTTCAACCTCACCGAGGCAATCAGGCACCTGTACCAGGAACTGGCTTTGTTAACCTGGCCCAAATAATGCCTGGGCAGCCATGGACGGATGCTCCACCTCAGGCACCACCGCAGCTAGGGGCGCAGGGTCCCCCAGATACAATGTGGCCACCAATGCCTGCACTTGAAAGGCCATCAGGGCCCAAACTCCTGGACCCGAATGTAATAGCTGACACCATCAAGAAGTTCTTCGGTGTCCAGTTGAAACCGCTCGATAGACCGATGTACAGGAAGCCTTACCCCTGAGTGGGTGGATAGATTGGTGCCTCTGCCCAGAGGATTCAAAACACCTGACTTTGCTATGTTTTCCGGGGACGATGGAAAGTCTACAATGGAGCACATTGGCCGATTCACGACTCAATGTAGAGAAGGGAACCAGAATGAATATCACAAGATGTAGTTGTTTCCCTTGTCCTTGACAGGGACTGCTTTCTCCTGGTACTCTTCACTCCCACCTGATTCTATTCAGACCTGGGAAGACATGGAAAGGTGCTTCCATGACAGGTTTTATTGGCCACAGCCCAAAGTCACCGCAGCCGATCTCATGAACTTGGGGCAGACGGTGGATGAGGCTGTGACAGACTTCATTGAAATATTCAGAAAGATGGCCAGAAAATGCTCAGTACCTTTTCCAGAATCCCAACTCACTTCCATGGCTATCTCTGGAATGCACCCTCAATTGAAGGAAAAGCTTGTGGGACAAGCTTGCATCGGCCTCAGTGGCTTGGCCTCTAGGTCTATCCAAATTGAACAATACATACAGGAGAGAGAGAGAGAGAGGAAGAGGGCCACTTGGGGTCGAGGACCTCAGTTAGTTTCAATAGTTGCCATTGAAGAAGATTCTGACGATGATGAGTCAGCCGATAAACAGAAGAAGAGAAATTCAGCCCATGTTCATGAACATGAACATGGGCTGAATTCAGTGTCAGCCGATGAACATGAACATGAACATGGGCTGAATTTTTCTTCTTCTGCAGACATCATGGTGGCGGAGATTGTCAAAGGAAAGACTTATCTATGTCCTGCTCTTAAGCCTGCCAAGGGAAACGAGAAGGACGAAATGGAAAGCAGGTCTGAGTACTCCGTTGACATATCTAAAGCGGACCAAATCTTTGACTATCTGCTAAAAGATAAGCAAATCAAGCTCCTTGACGGCCACAAGATACCTCTGCCAGAAGAGATAAAGGGGAAGAAGTACTACAAGTGGCACAACTCATTCAGTCAAGCCACCTCCAATGGCATCATCTTCCGTCGAGCCATGCATTCAAGAAGCTATCAGGATGGGGAGGTTTAAAATGGCTGACAAAGGGGCGCCAGAGATGACTGTTGACACTGACCCGTTTCCCAGCATGAACATCAACATGGTCTCCTTCTCGGGAAGCAACCGGGGGAAGGAAAAGAAGAAGTATATGTGGGTCCCCAGACATGAGGTTCCCCCAGAAATAAGAGTATCGGTCTTTGACCGGTTGGGAACCCCTGCCAAGGGATCCACTGTGGCCGAGCCAGGCCAGCGCGAGGAAACTCAGAGGAAACTTCCCAAGATGGGGAAGCTTGTTCACGATCTTAGGGAAATACATTTACATTTGTCACAACTCAATCCTGAGAGGCAAGCACCTCAACCCAAGGATCTGAGGTCAAGACTCCAACACCTCCCGCTTGGGGGCACGGTCGGTCTGCTGATGAATCTATCAAGCAAGACACTATACCAAACCCAGGTGAGAAGTCTCACCTGAAGGGAGAAAGGAGAGCGGCACAGGTCACTATAGCACAAGACTCGATGTCAGTAGATATCACAGTACTGAATGATAGTGAGCTGAGATCCACTAAAACTGTGAGACCACCCTCGGAGGTACCACAAGACCAGTGGATGACGAAGGCAGTATCAGAAGTATCACCCCCCAAGACTGCCTCCAAATCTCGCTCGCAAAAGAGGAGGCTGGGATCCACTAAAAAACTACGTACACTAGTAGAACATGACCAACCTTTTTCCAGCTTCTGAAAATGGCTTCTAAGTTGCTTGCTGCTACTGCTCACTATTCAGTGTTTGTAGGCTGATTAGGGTTCTACCCTATTCTTTTGGTAATTTCTGAATTCTTGTGTCTCTGTTGCTGTGTGTGTGTGTGTATCTGCATACCTTATTGTCTGTGTCTATATTTTTGTATGTTTCGGTCATTGTCTCTCTCTGTTTCGGTATATTTCTGTGTGTATTTCTGTGCAATTCTCAGTGACTATGTGCCTCTATTTGGGTCTTTTTTCTCAGTCTTTTGGTGTCAATTTTCATTCCCCTGATACTATGTTACTGTTTGATATTTATAGGTGAAGTGATGAGGTGTTGAGGAGTCAAAAAGGACAGGTAGCAATTAGGGCAAATTTATGGCAACAGTTTCAACGTGTTGCCATACCTAGCAACGATTTTCGACCATTGCCATAGCGTGGAAACCAGAATCGTTGCGTTCCAACTGGCAGTGGCAACGGTTTTCAGCTTGTGTTGCCTTTGGGTACAAATAACTGTTGCCTATAGCTAAGGCAACGACCGCGGGAACAACGGTTTGAAAACCGTTGCCGTATCTTTTGGCAACAGTTTTATGGCTTTTTGGAACGTTTTTCGAGCGTTGCCATAGGGTCTAAATGTTGTAGTGTGTGTTCCCTTTTTTGAGTTTTCAACTAACCTTTGTGCAAAGCTAGTGCTGATTTAGGGACCCATTAAGGATTTAGCTAGCACTATAGCACTAGAAGTACCTGAGATGGCACCAGGTTCTACAAGAACTCGAATGAAGTTACAAAAACTTGAGGATAAAAAAAAGAAGAAATGGCAAGAGAGTGTGTTAGAGAAGATCAAGTAAGTAAGAAGAAGGTTTTTGAGGAGGTGGAAGATGTATCATCCTATTCAGTGTTATCTGAATTATTTGCTTACCTATACCAAAAGTGCCAGAAAAGCATAAATGCAGAATATACTAAAGTAAAAACCATTGCTCACCAATATCAGTAGAAGGGCCAAAAAATTGCAGGTTACTTAATCCAAACACCTGAGAAGGGCAAAGTCCATCTCCCACACATCGTACTCGGCCTGAATGCTCTTTTCCTAATACTTGACCAAGAGAGTCATTAGGTGTGATTGCCACAGAAGCAGGTCCTTCGCTCTCAATTTCAACAATTTTCTCCTACAATATTTAATATAAATGATGTTATTAAAAAATTAAGAAGAACAACATGATACCAAAAGGCATACAAATATCGATATAACTTACACAAACAACTCTCGCCTCTTCACTAATATATGTCCCATCAACTTTTATATGAGAATCGATATACAAAACACCTTTGCTCACTTCCTTCCCAGTTTCATTCATCTATTCATGAAAATGACAAATTCAAATGTTAACTATAAGATAAAAACAATACACTAAAGCTAAAATGTTCTTAAATACTCACAATCTCCACCTTCCTTCGTTTGAGATTTTTAGATCCCCCTGTATGATTAATTTTAAGCTTGGATCTATTTTTAGCATTCTTTTGACTTATTTCCTACAAACATAAAGAAAATATTATTAACGTGATTTTTTGATGAAAAAATTGCTTATATGATGTTCGTAAACCAAGTTAAATATAAAAAGTAAAATACCTTGGTTTTTGGTCTCAATCTATAGTCCAAAAATGGTGCCCAGTCAATTGGAGTAATTGACAATGGAGGATTCTTCGTGTTTTCGTCACGACTCTTTGTCGGGTCATAATAGGTATTGAACAAATCTAACCTGTGTTCTTTCCATTTCCTGCCAATGTCTTTCATGATATATGTTTTTGCATTAGCTTCATGGACTGGATCCCACCATAACTTAGCCTAAAATAACTTATTGTTGTTAGTTATAACACTACATTACATGGTAATAAAAACAAGGTTTTATGGATAAAAACAAGAAAAACAGCACTTAATACCTTAATAACATTATCCCAAGCTTTATCCTTGTTGTCACCAAATACCTTTTTCCAACTATCAAATCCAATAGGAAACCATTTATGCTCTCGTGCCAATCGACCTAAACAAAATCTACTATATATTGAGACCAAATCTAAACTTTGGTAGTACTACAATACTATATATATATATATCCTCAAATCTAATAGGAACCAGATATAGTTGCTGCAGAACCAAACCAGTCTCAGAATTATGTTCTTCTGTTTACAATGATCAGATTCAATTTTAAACAATAGGAAAATGCTAAATGTCACCATAGCATATTTCATTCAGGATATATGCACGAAGAGAAAAATGTAAAATGTGGCATGATTTTATTGTTTGTGATATATAGCAAAGCTGTTTTGGCATCTTTTAATTGTAAAAGCATATTTCAAAGTATGAAACTTATCCTTTTTTGTAAACATTTCTTGCATACAGGTAGTGATTAAGAGTGTGACTATGCAAGAAACATAATAGGAACCTTACATTACTATGCTGCCAATTACAGTGAAGTTCCTTGACTCTTTTCAGATTTAAGCTTCTTCTATTCTATTCAATTCACTCACTCTTTTCTATTCAATTATTTTCTGAGTAATATTATGATTGATGTATATTTAAATTTGTTTTTATATAGGAATATTGCAAGAGAAGTGGACAGATAAATAAGTAATAAATAATATTTTCTTCTTATGTTAAATAATATTTTCTTCTTAAGTAATAAATAATATTTTTTATCACTACCTTTATTATGTTAAATTTTCTTCTTTTTTTGGTAGGATGTTAAATTTTCTATTTTGTGTTAAATCATAAATTTTTCAACGTTTTTTGTTTATTAAAAATATTGACCTATCAATTTTTTTACATATTTAAAGATATTTTAATAAAATAGAAGTTAAATAGGATGTCATGGAAAGACAATTCTCTAAAAGGTTTTGTTAGATCTCGGTTTAGAACTTAATCTGATTGACCTATTAACTTGTTAATTTAGGGAATCAAATCTTTACGCATAAACCTAAGGAATCAAATCATATTGCTGATAGTTTGGCCAAAGAGGGTGTGTCTTTGAAGGGATCATGGGTAAAATAGTTTGACTCACCATGCACTTGAGTGGTGAGTACCCTCAGCATTCAAAATCTATCACAATAAATTCTAAAGGTGACCCTTCAGGCTTGATGTGGTGCTGGGTTCCGTTGTTCTGCTGATGTACTCTGACCTAAAGCTGATTCTTTCGTGTAACATTGCCAATCCTGAAACTATGACTGTAACACCCTAATATTTCTATCAAATAGAAATGCTAAGATGCACGAAATGGCATACATCAGAGTAATATTTCCTGTTTATATATTGAACACAACTAAAAATTTTCTCAATGATTAACATCAATAGTCTTAACATTCATAACTTAAATAAAACCATATAGGATCCATGTCTGTCAATATCCTCATAACCTAGTGTTCAATACCATCACAAGAAAAGCGGAAACGATTACATAACTTAAAACGATTTCAAGTCATACTATCGAGTTACAGAGACAACAACGGAACTCAATATCAAAGATAAAAGAACCAAGTCTTCTAACTTCTCCTCTAGCACGTCTCCTACTCGTGCCTCGACGCTTTCTTCTTTCCCTGTTTCTCTGTAAAACAACAACATATAAAGGGTGAGATAGACATTATCTCAGTGAGTCCTACTGTAACCCCTCACAATAACTCTCGGTCCTTTTATTCCTTTTCATTTAATCGTAGTCCATACAGGGCCTACGTGCACATATCTTTTCCTTTCATGCCATAGTACATCTCCGGTAAAACTCTGCCTTTACCTTCGAACCTCTCCACTAGCTTACACTAGCTTCAAACCTCTAAGGCCTAGGTTCTGGGGCTCATGACTTCCCCTCCCCTAGTATACTAATCTACTGGGTCGTCACCCATCCTTTTGATATAATTTATATATCCACCAGCTTTGGGCCGTCTATTGTATTATACCCGGATTGGGTCGTCTCCTGTATTCAATATAATGAAAGATATGGAGTTAAGGAGTATGTTTTGGTGTTGAGTAATTTGGGTTAGGGTTCGAAAGATATGGAAATGACCAAAATACCCTTGGTCCCCTAAACCTCACAAAATTTTATTTCTACCTCAAAACGACCACACAATTCATACTATTAGAAACTAAATGTTGCTTTCACACTTTTAACATGTCCATGACTTGAATTATTATTTTATCGAATAACAATTATCTAGATAATTTCCCAAAACGAAATTAACCGAAATTAGGGATGTTACAATCACCCCAACTTTTAAAATTTTGTCCACAAAATTGAACAAAACATACTACATGAAGATAGATACGGATATCTAGCCCGCATGTCGTCCTCCAATTCCCATGTAGCTTCCTCGATCAAAAATCCATCCCTAACCACTTTGACAATGGAAATGGTCCTCGTTCGAAGCGTCTTCTCGCCATGTTCCATGATGTAACAAGGATGAAGTTGAAAAGACAAATCCGGCCTAAGGTCAATTGTCTCGAAACTCAACGACTGACTCAGATCGGAAATGTATTTCCTTAGATGAGACACATGGAATACATCATGAAGATTGGACAAAGCTGGAGGTAAGGCAATACGGTAAGCTACTAGCCCAATTCGCTCGATAATTTGGAAGGGTCCAATATACCGAGGACTGTGTTTCTTCGCCCGCATTGCTCTACCGGTACCAATTGTTGGAGAAACTCTCAAAAACACATGATCACCAGACTCAAACTCTAGTGGCCTTCTTCTCTAATCCACATAACTTTTCTGCCTACATTGGGTAGCCTTCATTCTTTCTTTGATTTGTCGGATCTTTTCGGTTGTCTCATGAACCAAATCGGGCCCTAACAATCGATCTTCACCGACATCCCACCAACACAGTGGTGTTCTGCACTTCCCCCCATACAGGGCTTCAAATGGAGCCATTCCGATAGCTATTGTTATAAGCAAACTCCACCAATGGAAGGTGATCCTCCCATTTTCTCTCGTTATCAAGCACACAATCCCGAAGCATATCTTCTAAAGTCTGAATAGTCCTCTCCGTCTGACCATCTGTCTGCGGATGATAAGCGGTACTAACGAACACTTTTGTTCCCAAGGCATGGTTTAAAGCTTTCCAAACTCGAGAAGTGAACTTCGGATCGCGATCTGACACAATACTTGTAGGAACTCCATGCAACCTTACTATACTCTTCAGATATTCTTCTGCTAACTGGGGAACCTTACTGTTCGAACGAACAGGAATAAAATGAGCTGATTTGGTTAGACGATCCACAACAACCTAGATGGAATCGTTACCGGCCTGGGACCTTGGCAATCCCATGACAAAGTCAATAGAGATATCTTCCCATTTCCATACTGGCACATTCAACGTCTGTAACTGACCAGCAGGCTTCTGGTCCTCTGCCTTGACCCTTTGACAAGTTTGGCATCGAGACACAAATTCTGCAATCTCTACTTTCATCCCTGGCCACCAGTGCATCTGTTTCAAATCCCGATACATTTTGGTAGATCTAGGATGTATGGAATACTGACTCCGATGTGCTTCCTCCAACACTTGCCTTTTCATGTCATCATCCTTCGGCACACAAATTCTACCTTCGAAGCAAATAATTCCATCACTATCTTCGGTAAAATTTGGTAACCCTCTTTGAGCTTGCAACTCTACATCAATTTCTTGAGCTGAGTGAATCAGATTTCTCAATAAACTCGAAATTTGGATATGACTCAACACTAACCGGTTCTTCCTTTGCTTCACATTCAACTTTAAGTCTCTAAAAGACTCTAGCAGCTTCATCTCATGCATCATTAATTCTACTGTGTGAATAGATTTTCTACTCAACGCATCAGCTACAACATTGGCCTTCCCGGGATGGTACTTCAACTCAAAGTCATAATCCTTCAGAAACTCAACCCATCTTCTCTGCCTATTATTCAGCTCATTTTGGTCAAATAGATACTTAAGGCTCTTGTGATCACTAAAGAGTTCGAAACGAGAATCGTATAAGTAATGTCTCCAAATCTTTACAGCATACACAATTGCTGCTAACTCTAAGTCATGAGTTGGGTAATTCTCTTCATGAGGCTTCAACTGTCTGGAGGCATAAGCAACCACTTGTTGATTCTGCATTAAGACACACCCTAAACCCTTCCCAGAGGCATCGCTGTAAATTTGGAATCCCAGTGACGGATCTGGAAGAATTTGGATCGGTGCAGATGTCAACCTACTTTTCAACCCTTGGAAACTTTCTTCACAATCAGAACTCCATTTAAACGGCTGACCCTTGCGAGTTAACCGAGTAAGTGGAAGAACTAACCGTGAGAATCCTTCAATAAATCTTCGATAGTAACCAGCTAGACCTAAGAAACTTCTTATTTCGGTCACAGACGTTGGTTGTTCCCAATTCAACACTGCTTCTACCTTACTAGGATCCACTGCGACTCCCGACTGAGATATCGCATGACCAAGAAACTTTACTTCAGACATCCAGAAATCACACTTTGTGGGCTTTGCATACAACTTCTTCTCTCGGAGTACATTCAGAACAATTCGGAGATGCTGAACATGCTCATCAATGGTCTTCGAGTACACCAAGATATCATCGATGAATACCACTACAAACTGATCTAGGTACGGGTGGAAGACTCTGTTCATGAAATACATGAATACCGCGGGAGCATTAGTTAGACCGAAGGGCATCACTACAAACTCGTAATGTCCATACCGAGTACGAAAAGCTGTCTTCGGAATATCTAAGGCTCTCACTTTTATCTGATGATAACCCGACCTCAGATTAATTTTAGAAAACACTGCAGCACCTCGAAGTTGATCGAGAAAATCATCTATCCTTGGTAGAGGATACTTATTCTTGACAGTTACCTTGTTCAATTGGCGGTAGTCAATACACAGTCGCATGCTCCCGACCTTCTTCTTGACAAGCAATACCGGAGCACCCCATGGCGAAGCACTAGGCCGGACAAACTTCTTTGATATCAACTATTCCAGTTGAGACATTAATTCCTTTAATTCTAAAGGAGACATTCTATATGGAGCAATAGAGATTGGCCCTGTGCCTGGAACCAACTCTATTGAGAATTCCACCTCACGATCCGGAGGTAAAGAGGAAACCTCATCCGGAAAAACATCCAGAAATTCATTAACAACTTGTACAGAGGAAAAATTTAAACCAGTATCAGTCGATGCAGACAACATAATAACATAAGCTTCCGCACCTTGAAATAGAGATTGCTTTGCCGATGTGAAGGAGATAATTGCTTCAGAATTTGACTTCGGTAGTTCAACTGATTCCGAGGCAAAACTAACAGTCCGATTGAAACAGTCGATGGTGACATCATTTGCTGTCATCCAGTTCATACCCAAAACGATTTCCATACCTCTCATGGGTAAACAAATAAAGTCTATAATGAAGTTTCTGTCTCCTATGACCAGAAGACAACTCTGACATAAAGACTGGGTCTGGACACGACCCTTGGCAGCAGTTAAAATAGTTATTGGTTCGGATAGCGAAGATAAGGCTAATCCCAACCGGTCAACACATGCTTGAGAAATAAAACAACGAGTAGCACCTGAATCAAATAATATACTGACGGAGTTATTGAAAAGAGATCCCATACCCCTCAATAGATTATCTGAATACTTGACTTTCTCAGTGTAACACCCCTTTTCTACCCGTTAATTTAAATGGAAAATCAGAGTTTCAAAATTTCTTTTCATCGCAAGGAATGTTGCACATACTCAAATCAAAACGTCGTACTTCAAATAAATAGTTCGACATCAAATAATTGTGCAATATGTAGCACGCCCCCAATGGGGAAAAACTCAAACATCATTCATTGTCACCACAACCGTGACATCAATAAAACCAACTACGCAGCGGAAAATATAAATAAGAGAAAACATCAAATAACATATAACAACCAAAATAGTCTTAAAACATCGAGTTCGTTTCCCCCCTGAGTGCTACGTATCAGAGCATGACGACCCGACTCAAAATTAGTGAAGATACCTAGGTCTTCACTCGTGATCACCTGCACGTTACCGCATAGGGGTAACATTCAAACAGAAGGGTGAGTCCAATTCAATCCATATAATAAATCACATGATAAGCAATAAGTAAAGTCACAGCACTAGAGTAATCACATCACAATTCATCAATTACGTCATTACAACAACTCATCACAATGTCATGTGACTATATGAAATGCAACCCACTCGCGGGCATATGCATGAGGTACCTTTCATCATCGTCGCTTAGCCTTTATGGCCTCATCGTCGCTGGGTTCATGCACATGGAATACATGAGACACTATGAAATGCATCACACACAAACACACACAATCACAGTCAACTATGTGACCCGTCACTTACCAATTTGCCAAATAAGAGGCACAGCACCTGTCAATTCATAATTACACACAACAACGTCGCTATATTTCATCGTCGCTTATTATCATCGTCGCTTAGCCTTTTGGGCCTCATCGTCGCTTAGCCTTCATAATTACAAACAATAGCCACTAATGGCAAAACAGTCAGTTACGCATCATCATCAATAATATTGGCCACTAAGGGAAAAAACGTCCTTTAACTAGCCACTAAGGGCATCATCGTCATTTACACATCATCATCAATAATATTAGCCACTAAGGGCAAAACGTCACTTAACTAGCCACTAAGGGCATCATCGTCATTATAGAAGCCACCAGAAAATAATAAGTTTTTATTTTAAAAATAAGACACACAGGTAGACAACTGGAAAAGTTTCCCAACACTTTTTGAAACGTTTAAAACGGATGTCCGAGTCAAAAGATATAGCGAAAACAGTTTTCATAAAAGTTTGGGAACATCCTGAAAATGGCGCCCAGGCACTAGGCGCCTAAGACAGAAACTTAGACATCGCAGGCAACACAGGCAACACGCACCGAGACAACTCCAAAATGACACGTGCAAAAATAAAACCACTCGAGCCAAAATGTTTAAAATTGAATTTGGGCACGCAAATACAAAAGATGGCACGGTAAAATATGCCCAGAATTTGAAATTGCACCCAACACACCCCATATACGCACACAAGCAACACCCAGTGAGACAACTTCATAATTACACGTGCAAAGATAAAACCACTAGAGCCAAAATGCTTAAAATTGAATTATGGCAGGCAAATACAAAAGATGGCACGGTAAAATATGCCCAGAATTTGAAACTGCACCCAACACACCCCATATACGCACACAAGCAACACCCAGTGAGACAACTTCAGAATTACACGTGCAAAGATAAAACCACTCGAGCCAAAATGCTTAAAATTGAATTTGGGCAGGCAAATACAAAAGATGGCACGGTAAAATATGCCCAGAATTTGAAATTGCACCCAACACACCCCATATACGCACACAAGCAACACCCAGTGAGACAACTTCAGAATTACACGTGCAAAGATAAAACCACTCGAGCCAAAATGCTTAAAATTGAATTTGGGCAGGCAAATACAAAAGATGGCACGGTAAAATATGCCCAGAATTTGAAATTTCACACAACCCACCCCATATGTGCGCACAAGCAACACTTCCAGCAATAGGAAAATCCAGCAACAGTTTTTCAGCAACACAATCACACATATGGCGCCCTAGGCGCCCATGCCACATCCAAAAGTGGATTCTTCAGCCACCAATCATGAAAATCACATATATATCACGAACCAAACATAAAATTAAGCACAAATCAAGAACATGGATAGATCTAGGCTAACCCTAACTTACAACCTATCATGAACATCTATTATATAGAAAGATAGAACTCCCCTTACCCCGGATTTGAAGAACGGAAGCCCTAGAGACAGTCACGAACAAAACCACAGCAACAAGATCACGTCCTCCTTCCTCTTGAGCTCGCGGCCTCCTTCCTTCTTTCTCTCCTCTCCACGCGACTCTCTTCTCTCTTCTCCTGTCTTTCTACGGCGCCTCTCCCTCTCTCTATTCTCTATTCTCAATTTCGCAAAATGCCAACCCAAAACCCTACCCTCAAATGACTTACCCCCTTCGCATATGACATTGGATCATCGGCTTGGGCTTTTCACTTAAGCCCAAGTTCATTCAAGTGGCGCCTCCTTTTCCTAATACCACCAACATAAAATTAATATAATTATAATTAATTAAATTATACCCAATAAATTAAAATAACTTCCTAAATACTTAATTAAATAAATTAATTAAACATTTAGGGTGTTACAACTCTCCCCCACTTAGAATATTTCGTCCTTGAAATTTACCTGATCAAACAACTTTGGGTAGGACTCTCGCATCTTGCTTTCTAGCTCCCAAGTCATACTCTCACCGGCAGCTCCTAGCCAAACCACTTTCACTAATGCAATCTCTTTGCCTCTAAGTGCTTTCACTTCACGATCCTCACTCCGTACGGACATCGTCTCCACAGTGAGATTATCCCGCACCTCTACATCATCCATATGGATCACATGAGATGGATCCGAAACATACTTCCGAAGTTGCGACACATGAAACACGTCGTGCAAATTCGAAAGATTTGGCGGTAAAGCCACCCTATAAGCCACATTTCCGATTCTCTCAGAAATCTGATAAGGACCAACAAAGCGAGGAGTGAGCTTCTTCGATTTCAACGCTCGACCAACACCGGTAATAGGAGAAACCCTCAAGAACACATGCTCACCCTCCTGAAACTCTAAATCTTTCCTCCGCTTGTCATGATAACTCTTCTGACGACTCTGCGAAGCCTTCATCTTTTCACGGATCATCTTGATTTTCTGTAGTCTCTCGGACAATCTCCGGTCCCAACACTACACTCTCCCCCGACTCATACCAACACAACGGCGTTCTACACTTTCGACGATACAATGCTTCAAACGATGCCATCCCGATACTGGAATGATAACTGTTGTTATAGGTAAATTCAATCAACGCAAGGTAGGAATCCCATGAACCCCTTTGTTCCAATACACAAGCCCTCAACAAATCTTCTAACGACTGAATTGTCCTCTCTGACTGACCATCTGTCTGAGGATGATATGCTGAACTCATTTTCAACTTTGAACCCAATTCCTTCTGCAAACCCGTCCAAAACTCAGAAGTGAACCTCGGATCCCTATCTGACACAATACTCTTCGGAACACCGTGCAACTTCACAATTTCTTTGACATAGACCTCTGCCAACCTCAACACCGGATAAGTGACATTAATAGGAATAAAGTGGGCAGACTTCGTTAACCTATCAACGATCACCCAAATAGCGTCATGACCCGTAACTGTATTCGGCAATCCCGTCACAAAATCCATCGCAATGCTATCCCACTTCCACTCTGGAACTTCCAACGGTTGCATTAACCCTGCAGGCTTCTGATGTTCAACCTTCGACTTTTGACAGGTCAAACAGGCATACACAAACTGCGCCACATCTCTCTTCATGCCATACCACCATCTGGATCATATTTGCCCTTAAATGTGGGCGGATTCTCTCTCTGGAAAGTAGTCAGACTCCGAAAACCAGCGTTCTCCCCAGCATTCTGCTGACCCTGCACAGCCTGAGCCATAGCTTGCAACGCAGCAGCAAGAGCAGCATCGTTTCTCCCAGCCATTTCAAACTATCACTGCAGCACAAACCAAAAATTCAGAACTAATCTAACAATTTCTTAATTGTCATAAGACACTATGATAGGACAACATTGGCCGGACAGACCGAACTGCTCTGATACCACTATTGTAACACCCCTTTTCTACCCGTTAATTTAATTGGAAAATCAGAGGTTCAAAATTTCTTTTCATCGCAAGGAATGTTACACATACTCAAATCAAAACGTCGTACTTCAAATAAATAGTTCGACATCAAACAATTTTGCAATATGTAGCACGCCCCCAATGGGGAAAAACTCAAACATCATTCATTGTCACCACAACCGTGACATCAATAAAACCAACTACGCAGCGGAAAATATAAATAAGAGAAAACATCAAATAACATATAACAACCAAAATAGTCTTAAAACATCGAGTTCGTTTCCCCCCTGAGTGCTACGTATCAGAGCATGACGACCCGACTCAAAATTAGTGAAGATACTTAGGTCTTCACTCGTGATCACCTGCACGTTACCGCATAGGGGTAACATTCAAACAGAAGGGTGAGTCCAATTCAATCCATATAATAAATCACATGATAAGCAATAAGTAAAGTCACAGCACTAGAGTAATCACATCACAATTCATCAATTACGTCATTACAACAACTCATCACAATGTCATGTGACTATATGAAATGCAACCCACTCGCGGGCATATGCATGAGGTACCTTTCATCATCGTCGCTTAGCCTTTATGGCCTCATCGTCGCTGGGTTCATGCACATGGAATACATGAGACACTATGACATGCATCACACACAAACACACACAATCACAGTCAACTATGTGACCCGTCACTTACCAATTTGCCAAATAAGAGGCATAGCACCTGTCAATTCATAATTACACACAACAACGTCGCTATATTTCATCGTCGCTTATTATCATCGTCGCTTAGCCTTTTGGGCCTCATCGTCACTTATCCATAAACGTCACCAAACAAACAATAGCCACTAAGGGCAAAACAGTCATTTACGCATCATCATCAATAATATTGGCCACTAAGGGCAAAAACGTCCTTTAACTAGCCACTAAGGGCATCATCGTCATTTACACATCATCATCAATAATATTAGCCACTAAGGGCAAAACGTCACTTAACTAGCCACTAAGGGCATCATCGTCATTATAGAAGCCACCAGAAAATAATAAGTTTTTATTTTAAAAATAAGACACACACGTAGACAACTGGAAAAGCTTCCCAACACTTTTTGAAACGTTTAAAACGGATGTCCGAGTCAAAAGATATAGCGAAAACAGTTTTCATAAAAGTTTGGGAACATCCTGAAAATGGCGCCCAGGCACTGGGCGCCAAAGACAGAAACTTAGACATCGCAGGCAACACAGGCAACACGCACCGAGACAACTCCAAAATGACACGTGCAAAAATAAAACCACTCGAGCCAAAATGTTTAAAATTGAATTAGGGCAGGCAAATACAAAAGATGGCACGGTAAAATATGCCCAGAATTTGAAATTGCACCCAACACACCCCATATACGCACACAAGCAACACCCAGTGAGACAACTTAAGAATTACACGTGCAAAGATAAAACCACTCGAGCCAAAATGCTTAAAATTGAATTTGGGCAGGCAAATACAAAAGATGGCACGATAAAATATGCCCAGAATTTGAAATTGCACCCAACACACCCCATATACGCACACAAGCAACACCCAGTGAGACAACTTCAGAATTACACGTGCAAAGATAAAACCACTCGAGCCAAAATGCTAAAAATTGAATTTGGGCAGGCAAATACAAAAGATGGCACGGTAAAATATGCCCAGAATTTGAAATTGCACACAACCCACCCCATATACGCACACAAGCAACACCCAGTGAGACAACTTCAGAATTACACGTGCAAAGATAAAACGACTCGAGCCAAAATGCTTAAAATTGAATTTGGGCAGGCAAATACAAAAGATGGCACGGTAAAATATGCCCAGAAATTGAAATTGCACCCAACACACCCCATATACGCACACAAGCAACACCCAGTGAGACAACTTCAGAATTACACGTGCAAAGATAAAACCACTCGAGCCAAAATGCTTAAAATTGAATTTGGGCAGGCAAATACAAAAGATGGCACGGTAAAATATGCCCAGAATTTGAAATTTCACACAACCCACCCCATATGTGCGCACAAGCAACACTTCCAGCAACAGGAAAATCCAGCAACAGTTTTTCAGCAACACAATCACACATATGGCGCCCTAGGCGCCCATGCCACATCCAAAAGTGGATTCTTCAGCCACCAATCATGAAAATCACATATATATCACGAACCAAACATAAAATTAAGCACAAATCAAGAACATGGATAGATCTAGGCTAACCCTAACTTACAACCTATCATGAACATCTATTATATAGAAAGATAGAACTCCCCTTACCTCGGATTTGAAGAACGGAAGCCCTAGAGACAGTCACGAACAAAACCACAGCAACAAGATCACGTCCTCCTTCCTCTTGAGCTCGCAGCCTCCTTCCTTCTTTCTCTCCTCTCCACGCGACTCTCTTCTCTCTTCTCCTTTCTTTCTACGGCGCCTCTCCCTCTCTCTATTCTCTATTCTCAATTTCGCAAAATGCCAACACAAAACCCTACCCTCAAATGACTTACCCCCTTCGCATATGACATTGGATCATGGGCTTGGGCTTTTCACTTAAGCCCAAGTTCATTCAAGTGGCGCCTCCTTTTCCTAATACCACCAACATAAAATTAATATAATTTTAATTAATTAAATTATACCCAACTTGGCATTCACCACGATGAGGCCTACCACATTTTGAACAAGTACTGAACTTTGAGGAATCTGATGACTGAGCCTGTTTTCCTTTGCTGAAGTTACCCTTTGGTTTGGCTTGTGGGGTTGATGATTATGCCACCTTCTTCTTTCCTTTCCAATACTCTCTCTTCTCTTCATACATTCTGCTGAGATCTGCATCAGCAACATAAGCCAGTTGCACCAAAGCAGCATAGTTGGTCATAGCATAAGAGCTAAGACCTTGGGCAACATCAGCACGGAGACCTGCCTTATACATCTGCATCTTCCATTCATCATTCGGAGCATACCTTGCTAACTGATAGAATTGGAACAACTTCTCAAACTTGGCGGTGAATTCACCCACCGTCATATCGCCTTGCCTGAGATTGACAAATTCTGTCTGCTTACTTAGATTCATTACTGGAGGAAAGAAATGTCCAAGAAACAATTCCCTGAAGTTAAACCAGGTAATAGGAGTTTCCTCATTCACCATCAGTTCATGAGCATTGGTCCACCAGGTTTGGGCTTCCTCTTCTAGCATATGAGCTGCAAAGAGTACCTTTTCTTCTTCACTGCATTGCAGAGTCCTGAAAATTTTCTCCATAGAGTCCAACCAGTAATGAGATACCATCACATCCGGTCCTCCGTTGAAACTCGGGGGATTCATCTTTTGAAAACGGAAATAAGCTCTATTCGGATCTTCCGGAGGAGGCTGTTGAACATTAAGCTGCTGCTGATTCATTTGCTGCTGATGCATTTGCATCATGTCCTGCGTCATCTTTTGTTGATTCTCAATCACATTCTGCATCCACTCCTGATGAGGGTCAATGGGTGGGTTTCTCCTACCTCTTCCAGCCATAATTCAGCAAAATATGCACAAAGTATTAAGTTGATCAGGCTCAATGTCTAATAGCATACTAAGAAGAATCAGACTTAGAAGACATAACAGACTCTTAACCTCTAAGTCCAACTAGGTCGAACCGCTCTGATACCAAAATGTAACACCCTAATATTTTTATCAAATAGAAATGCTAAGATGCACGAAATGTCATACATCAGAGTAATATTTCCTGTTTAGATATTGAACACAACTAAATTTTTTCTCGATGATTAACATCAACAGTCTTAACATTCATAACTTAAATAAAACCATATAGGTTCCATGTCTGTCAATATCCCCATAACCTAGTGTTCAATACCATCACAAGAAAAGCGGAAACGATTACATAACTTAAAACGATTTCAAGTCATACTATCGAGTTTCAAAGACAACAAGGGAACTCAATATCAAAGATAAAAGAACCAAGTCTTCTAACTTCTTCTTTAGCACGTCTCCTACTCGTGCCTCGACACTTTCTTCTTTCCCTGCTTCTCTGTAAAACAACAACATATAAAGGGTGAGATAAACATTATCTCAGTGAGTCCTACCGTAACCCCTCACAATAACTCTCAGTCCTTTTATTCCTTTTCATTTAATCGTAGTCCATACAGGGCCTACGTGCACATATCTTTTCCTTTCATGCCATAGTACATCTTCTGTAAAAGCGCTGTCTTTACCTTGGAACCTCTCCACTAGCTTCAAACCTCTGAGGCCTAGGTTCTGGGGCTCATGACTTCCCCTCCCCTAGTATACTAATCTACTGGGTCGTCACCCATCCTTTTGATATAATTTATATATCCACCCGCTTTGGGCCATCTATTCTAATATACCCGCATTGGGCCGTCTCCTGTATTCAATATATATCCTCAACAGTCTTTGAGGAAAATATTTATTCATCCCTTTTCATTACATGTCGTTCATGTTAATACATAAACATAAACTTGACCGAACATATAGTTCCATAACCTTAAACCTAGCCCCTGTCCACTCGCGTATACTATCTTTCGGTTTTCGAAACATTTATGGGTTTGAGGGAAATTTTAAAAACCATCTTTGATCATGTCAAAAACAATTTCTTAAAAGTAAAATCATCACAAAGGGTTGGAGAGGAGATTAGAAGAGGTTTGGAATCAAAAGGAGCGACGAAACGAGAATTCGGTGTCCTTCTTACTTATTCATTCTTATTCTCTCCTATATTATTACTTCTGATACTCTCCTTCGTTCTAATTCCTTCTTACTTGTTCATTTTTATTCTCTCCAATATTATTTCTTCTCATACTCTCTTTCCTTCTTATTCATTCCTACTTCTTCATTCTCATTCCTTTATTCCTTCTCATACTCTCTTTCCTTCTTATTCATTCCTACTTCTTCATTCTCAAAAAAAAATTATTTTAAAAAAATCCGCCGGAAATGTGCTTTACTGGCGGAAAAAATCCGCCGGAAATTACCGGCAGGCATTCTGCCGACAAACATTACCTGCGAGCGTTTTACTGGCGAAAAGATCCGCCGGAAACGTCACTTTTCCGGTGGATTTGGTGCATTTCTTGTAGTGATATGCCGTGTGATTTTAATGTTTGGCATGCTCGTTTTTGTCACGTTAATAGACACATTATTGCTAATATGTGCAACTTAGGATTAATTCCTAAATTATCATTAAATGTTTTACCAAAATGCGAATTTTGCAGTCAAACTTTAAAATTCAAAAACATTGCATTAATCAGCAATGAGAGAATCTGAGCCATTAGATTTAATTCATTCTGATATATGCGAATTAGACGAAACTTTAACCAGAAATGGTAAACGTTATTTTATCACTTTTATTGACGATTGTTCAGACTACACTTTTGTATACCTTATGAAAAATAAAAGTGAAGCGCTTGGCATGTTCAAAGTGTTGAACCAAGGACAAACACTCCTTGTTTTGTATGATAACAAATTACATTTTGTCTACTAATGGTTACAGTGGTATAAAAGTACAGGACATGAATCAAAGAGAATGATAACTTAAAGTGCAGAGGCTTGGAGGAGAAGCTATCCAGAGTTGAAGACCTAATTGTTATTTGCTTTTGATAGGACACAATGTAAGATCCTATCACTTCAGTTATATAACTTTTAGTAGTTGAGAGATGATGTTTTTAAAAATATAACTGTAGTGTTAAAAGCCTAGAAAAATATATTTTCAAATGCATGCATGCACAAGAAAGGCACGTAACCCAAAAACCAATTTGTGACAACAAGAAATCGATTCATACTATTTTATCTAATGTTTGAAATCGATTTCTAACTCCCTATGAAAGATAGAAATCGATTTTCAACTCCACATGAAAGCAAATAATCGATTTCCTATTATTTTTACTAAGTACATAATCGATTTCTCCTTGTGTATTTAAAGCATATAATCGATTTTGGAAGGCTCATTCACAAAGGTATAATCGATTGTTAGCTTGTAGTTTTTAAAGGAATATGTTTTGTAATGAAAATAATTGATTATCTACTTTCTTATTCAGAGCATAGAATCGATTATCTACTTCCTTTTTCAGACCACGGAATCGATTATCTACTCCTTGTTTCAGAGCACATAATCGATTCTGACACTACAATATACAGAGCATATAATCGATTTTCATTTCTAGTATATTCAGGCACATAATCGATTTCATCAATTGTATATTTTTCTCAACGGTCATTTTTTGTACGATCCCTATAAATAGGGAGCTGAGCTTCACAATCTGACACACCACTACATCATACAAATCTCAAATCTGAAAATGAGAAAAAGAGCTTTCATTGTAAAATCATTGTTTCAAAGTTCTTCAAATCTAAATCAGTCATCTCTCATCTACTATATTGTTATTCTGCTGAAGTGATTGGTTCATAGATGTTCTCAATTGTATTCATCTTCTACTTGGTTATTGTGAAATCCTGGGAAGCGTTCTTGGGTCATTCAATCGGAGAGATTGAAGTGGTTGCAAAATCCTGGGAAGCATTCTTGGGTCATTCAATTGGGGAGATTGAAGTGGTAGCGAAATCCTTAGCTGGGAGCTCGGGTTCTCAATTTGGGATAATTGAGATTTGCTATAGGGAAGTTGCTTGTTTGTAAAACATTGAAGAGGTTCTTCTCATATAGTGGTTGTCATCAAGTCCAAAGGTTGCAAAGCCGGAGGCCGAGGACGTAGGGCTTTTATCCCGAACCTCGTAAAATCACGGTGTATCTCTTTCCCTTCTCTTTACTTTCTTTATCGTTTATATTTGTCTATTGTTATATCATTGCGCTGCATTCAATATAAATATCTGTTTATCGTGAATTTTGATAATAGTAGCGTTAGCGTAATTTTGCACTGTGACTGGATTTGTGTTAAGTATAGCTTGCTTAGATACATCATATAGTTTAAATCTTAGTTTCCGCATTTGATTTAAACGAGCATTGTTAATGTTTTGAAAACTGAAAAGAATTCATTTTTAGGCATATAACCTTATTCACCCGCCCCCCGTCTAAGGTTATCATATAGTCCAACACAAAGTTTTTGTAACAAGCTGAAAATCAATTTGGTAAAAAGATAAAGCATTTTCGATGTGATAGAGGAACTGAGTATGATTCCCAGTTATTTAATGATTTTTATAAGTCAAATGGAATCATACATGAAACAACTGCACCATATTCTCCCGAAATGAATGGTGAAGCAGAAAGAAAGAATAGAACTTTTACCGAATTGGTAGTTGCTATTATGCTTTATTTTGGCGCTGCATCTCACTGGTGGGGAGAAATTTTGTTAACTGTATGTTATCTCCTGAATAGACTTCAAAAGTCTAAGAGCAAAATTTCTCCTTATGAAATAATAAAGAAAAGACAACCAAATGTGTCTTATTTTCGAATCTGGGGTTGCTTGGTGATCAACGGTCGTACGCGGGTCAAAATAATTAAAAAGGATTAAGAATGTAGTACAAGGTGAGAAACCTTGGTCATCTCACAAGGATCTCTAATACTAAGATTACCAAAATCAGGAACAAAATTAACAATTAAATAGGGGGTTTGTTTATGAAGAAAGCGATTTGTGTTGGCGGTTTTATCGAATTAAAGAGACAATTGATTCACCGGTTTCCAGGTGCGCGTCTCAAATTTATCACAGGTTCTAAAAACAACAATTCATTTAATTTCAAATTCTCAATTGACATAAACTAACTAAACAAGTGCTAATCAGTTTATATGAATTCACACTGTTTCGAGCAAGCGCCGAAACAATGGGTTCAATCGGTCACGGGAGCGGACATGCGCCGTTTCAAACGCAACCAATATCATAACGGAAATCTAATCGATCCCTCTATCAACTTCTACTCGAATCAATTAATCTAAGCAATCAAGCAATTCGAATAATCAAAAATTACGAAACAGGATTGCATACAAACAAGCATCATACACAACTGAAACGCGTTTTGCAATAAAACAGAACGATTACTAAGCAGAAAAACGAACTGAGAAGATTGCATACATTCAAAACTAAAACTAAAATCTAAATTGATAGAGATGGAATGAAGGAAATTAAAACGAAATTGTATTAAAACATTAGATACCGAACCTCAAAACCCGTAAACGGCAGCCTTTCACCGATGAATCAACTTGGGAGTTTAGCCTTCCATGGAGGTTAGAGCACAAAAGTTTTGTAAAGTGAATGATAATGTGTAAGATAGATAAACCGGCTGCTGACCAGCCGAATCTATAAGACTAAAACGAAATACCTAATCCCTAAATGGGCTATTGGATAAAAGCCCGTTAACAAATTAATATTCGGTCCCAAACCCGTTTTACACAGTACTGCTTCGTTAATTCGCAGTTTTCACCTTCAAGACTTCCGAATTGGGTTTCGCGATCAACAGAATAATTCTAGCTCTGTTCCTTAGCTTTCCAACGCATGCTCGCACGCCTCAATCGGATAACCACAGCCAAAGTTATGACCTGCAGAGTAGATAGGGGTCAATATGCAATAAAAACAAGAATTAATCAAGAAATTACTATATTGCTCAAATAAGACCCAAAATCTAGAAACGCGCTAAGACTTAAATATTAGACACAGAACACAATCAAAAATACCAAGTACAAAGCTATAAAGAGTGCATTAAAATGCACTGATCAAATTCCCCCACACTTAAGCTTTTGCACTCCGGGCAAAACACACAAAACAAGACACAAAAACAATACATGAATTTCCAATGAACCCAAAGAACGCAAAGTCATAAGAGAGATGCTTTTCCTAGGCTTCAAGGAGAATGACAATCAAAGACAGCACATAATTGCAATCAAGGCAAACAAGAGAATGGAGCACCAGAGAGTGAATCATAAGTGATGAGTCCTCACAAGATATGTATAAGTAATGCTCTCAATCACTCAAGTGTCTAGGCTTGTGTTTACTCTCATATATATAATAAGCACATCAATGAAAGTTAGCACTACCATATGCTTGACAAGCTTCTAACATCCACACTTAAGAACACATGCCCATAAGATCAAAAGGTCTTTATAAGGGTTGTAATGGGGCCAAGGTCAAGGTGGGATAATCCTAAAGGGAACTAGGCTAAAAAGAATCAAAGAGGGCAAAGAAACAGTGAAAATCACTTGTAAAATGAGCATGAGAGGGTCCAAATTCAACAAGGTGTGATGAATTTCTATATTTTGATATACTTCTCCACATAACTCTCTCTACACACTTTCATTCTTCTTGAAACAAAAACTAAAAGAAATGCACATTTTTTTCTTTTTCTTTTCTTTTGACTTTTTTTTCTTTTTATTTCTTTTTGGGGAATATTTTTCTATACAAATAAACTTGCCAAACTTTCCATTGAGAACCCAAGAACTAACCCAATTGAGAACCACAATTGCAATAATTTGGACCCCCCACACTTATGGATTTGACAATTTTCAATTCAAAGCTCCTTCACCCTCTAAGATTGGGTATTTACATTGTTTTTCACTTTTGGGCTTGTAATGAGCTATAGAACAAAGAATGGGATAAAAAGGCTCAAAGGGGCTTACACAAATGGATAAATTCAGGGTATGCTTATTTGGCTAGTAGCTAAAAAAACAGAATTGCCTAGATCATTTCAAATATGCATGTGAAGAAGTGTTTCAACAAGAATCAAGTCAAGTTCTAGAGTAACTAACAAACATGAGTGAGTCACACACAAGAAAGGAGAGAATGACAAAATGTAGTCCATCCAATAAAAGGCTTAATTCTCACCAGGGACACTGACTATCACATATGATGCAAAATCTAGTGCTCACATCCAACTTATTATACCAAGAGCAACAAGAAATCAATCAAGTTATGTCAAAACACCTATAGTCCTAGAATAGTAAAATCACTCACAACTTGTACAAACCAAGAACTCATGGAAAAACATGATAAAATAACAATTTTTTGTTTTTTTTCTTTGAAGGAAAACTGGAAAAAAAAAGACAAACTACTAAGTTACTAAAAGACACCCCCACACTTAAATCAGACATTGTCCTCAATGAAAACAACAAGCATAAAATAAGAGTAAGGATGAGGGACTCCCTGGTCAATCTACAGTGTAGGTGGGATGTTCCAATGAGAGTTCTTCAATGGGTACATTTTCAAGTGCGGAACTCTCATGGAATACTTTGAGGCGTTGTCCATTGACTTCGAAAACTTTATTTGTCGCCTCACTTTTAATTTCAACTGCACCATGAGGAAAAACATTAGTAATAACAAACGGGCCAATCCACTTGGATCTAAGTTTCCCGCCCATGATTTTCAGCCGGGAGTTAAACAATAACACTTTTTGCCCAATGGATAAATCCTTCCTAGAAATCATCTTATCATGGAAGTGCTTAGTTTTCTCCTTATAAATTCTGGAATTCTCATAGGCTTCTAGCCTAAGCTCCTCAAGTTGTTGCAATTGAAGCTTTCTCTCCTTACCTGCTTTTTCAAGTTCAAAATTACAACATTTGACCGCCCAATAAGCACGGTGCTCTATCTCCACCGGGAGGTGACATGCCTTACCAAACACAAGTCTAAAGGGAGACATCCCTATTGGTGTTTTGTAGGCTGTTCTTTGAGCCCAAAGAGCCTCTTCTAGCCTGCGGCTCCAGTCCTTTCTACTTGGTTGCACCATCTTTTCTAGAATTTGTTTAATTTCTCTGTTCGAAATCTCAGCTTGCCCATTAGTTTGGGGGTGGTAAGGTGTAGAAACCCTATGCACAACCCCATACTTCCGGAGCAAAGCTTCCATGGTGTGGTTACAGAAATGAGTGCCTTGGTCACTTATGATGGCTCTTGGAATACCAAACCTGCAAAAAATTTGGGACCTGACAAAATTCACAACAACTTTAGAATCATTAGTGCAGGTGGCTTTTGCCTCCACCCATTTGGAAACATAATCAACAGCAAGCAGGATATAAGTAAAGCCAAAGGAAACAGGAAAATGGCCCATGAAATCAATGCCCCAAACATCAAATACCTCACAAAAAAGCATAGGCTGCTGAGGCATTTCACTCCTGCGAGTGATTGCCATCCCAGCCCTTTTGACACTGTTCACAAGTGCGAAAACTCTCAAATGCATCTTTAAAAATGGTGGGCCAATAGAAGCCTGAGTCTAGGACTTTTCTCGCTGTCTGTTGGGGACCAAAGTGTCCACCTACCTGAGAAGCGTGACAGAATTGAAGGATGGATGGAACCTCATGGTAAGGTACACATCGCCTAATCACCTGGTCACTACCAAACTTCCACAAATAGGGATCATCCCACACATAATATTTTGCATCACTTTTGAGTTTAAGTACCTATGCTTTAGATGCATGTGGGGGTATAGCTCCACCCACAAGAATATTAACTATATCAGCATACCAAGGAGTTACCTCACGCAGCTGCATGAGCTGCTCATCAGGAAAATCATCATGGATTGGGAGGGAATCCTCAGCCCTCTCTATCCTGCTTAAGTGGTCAGCCACTAAGTTCTCTGCTCCGCTCTTATCTTTAATCTCCAAATCAAATTCTTGGAGGAGCAACATCCATCTTATCAATCTTGGCTTTGCCTCTGGATTCTTTAAAAGAAACTTCAACGCTGCATGGTCAGTAAAAATAACCGCCTTGGAACTAAGCAAATATGATCTAAACTTATCAAGAGCAAATACAATAGCCAAAAACTCCTTTTTTGTGGTGGTGTAATTAATTTGTGCAGCATCTAAAGTCCTAGAAGCATAATAAATAACATGGGCAGCCTTGTCAACTCTTTGTGCTAGAACCGCCCCCAATGCATAGTTAGATGCATCACACATAATTTCAAAGGGGAGGGTCCAATCAGGTGGTTGAATGATGGGAGTAGAAGTCAAGTACTTCTTGATACAATCAAAGGCCTGCTTGCATTTATCATCAAAGGTAAAGGTACGTAACATCCTTTTGCAGCAAGTTTGTCAATGGGAGAGCTATCTTGCTGAAATCCTTGATAAAGCGCCTGTAAAAACTTTCATGACCAAGAAATGAAGGGATCTCGCGAATGCAAGATGGGTAAGGTAAACTAGAAATCACTTCAATCTTGGCAGGATCTACCTCCATCCCATTTTCAGAGATCACATGCCCTAAAACAATACGCTGTCCACCTTCCTAAAAGTATCCAAGATCTCATTATCCCTCTCTCCCTCATCTTGTTTTTTTGTACTTACTACTCTATGAGGAAATGGAAGTGGTATTTCCTATTCATCAGAAACATGCTCAGGTGCCTTATTATTTTTTAAAACAACAGTTTCTGGCACCTTTGGGGTGTCAACGACCTTCCCAGATCTCAATGTAATAACACTAACATTGGGGTTTTGTGCATTTGGATTAACAACTGCTTGAGCAGGCAGTTGGTTTGACCCTCTGGCTTGCATCTGATTAATTGTGGTAGCTAGTTGTCCCACTTGTGTCTGTAAATTCTGAATTGAGGAATCTGTTCTCTATTGGAACTGGAGATTCTGGGCAGCCATCTGCTTAACTAGATCCTCTAATGAAGGTTCAGGCTTGGCAGCAACTTATGATGGATTAACTTGCTACCTGGGCTAGTGTTGTTGTGCAGCTGGATTTCCCCATCTAAGGTTTGGATGATTCCTCCAGCTTGGGTGGTACCTGTTAGAAGACAAATCAACATTGGCTTGAGGGTTAAATATATTAGCTGCATATGCTTGAGGGGTATCAGCATTAGAATCCTCTTACAGTGTAGGACAAGAATCTGTGGGGTGCTCTGTAGAGGTGCAAATACCACAAACTCTTGCTGTCTGGCATGTTGCCAATTTTTTTACCAAAACTGTAAGTTCATCTAACCTGCTTTCTAAGCTCTTATGATCAGTAGCATGTACCTTATTTACTCCCCTTGTTAGAATTGCAGAATTGCTTCTGGTTGTGAATTGTTGGGAGTTAATGGACATATTATCTATTAAAGCTCTTGCATCTGTTGGGGTCTTGTTTACATGTGCACCTCCACTAGCAACATCCATAATATTTATGTCCATGGGCAATAAACCCGCGTAGAAATACTGGATGAGTAGTTGCTCAGAGATTTGATGATGAGGGCAGCTAGCACACAATTTCTTGAATCTCTCCCAGTATTCATGTAAAGACTCGGTGGAGTTTTGCCTAATACCACATATCTCTTTTCTGATTGAAGCAGCTCTGGATGCAGGAAAGAACTTCTCTAGAAACAACTTTTTCAAGTCATTCCAATTTTCAACAGAACCTGGCTGGAGGTAATACAACCAATCCTTGGATGCATCTTGGAGTGAGAAGGGGAAGGCCCTCAGTTTAATGTGCTCCTCTGGAATTCCTTGTGGTTTCATGGTTGAGCACACAATGTGGAACTCCTTGAGATGTTTGTGAGGATCCTCACCTGCAGGACCATTAAACTTTGGCAACAGGTGTATTAAACCAGATTTCAATTCAAAAGGAACAGCAACTTCAGGATAATTAATACTGTTCGATACCGTATCCCTGACTTGGTATCCGATCTTGATTACCAGGTCCGATCCGAGATAGTTGGTATTTGAGTTCTTGGTCAATCCAGGCTGATGCTCCGATCCGAGGTGGGGTGGTACCTGCAATGACACTCCGAAGCTCAGATCAGTGAGTGAGTCAATTACAAGTGAGAGGATTGGAAAGTGTGTACCTTTAATGCTAGCAATGAATGCATATTTATAGGTTTAGGAATCCAACAGGAGCCATTGGATTTAGGTCTTTGATCTTCACCGTTGAAAGGTGGGTTTGACTTTGGTATTGGGCCTTAGTACAAGTGCTGTAGAGGCCCAATCCATAACAGTTGCCCCCCAAGTCGGCTTGCCCTTGGGCGAGCTTGACTTGATGCTTTGCTTGGGTCAGAGGTATCCTTAAAGACCGGAACGGTCTTACCAATTTGCAAAACATGTCCTATTCCGAGACTGATCTTACACTATGGTGAGTGTGTCGCCACAGCCCGAGTTAACTTTGAGGTTTGGACCAAGCTTAGAGTGCTCTGGGGGAGTTCACCGGCGGATGGTAGTTGTCCGAGGAGACCTTCCGAGGGTCGTATGAAGTGAAACCGAGTAACTCGAGGTCTCTTCATAATGGCGACGCTTTGATTTCAGCGCTGTCATCAATGACATCGACGGGGCGTGTCGTTTGATATGAAGTGACGTAATGATGGTGCCTTGATTCGTGCGCCTAGGCTAGGTGCTACGGATTGGACCTGCCGTTTAGGCCCAAGCCCAATCTCCAGCTAGTGGAACACTATAAATATGAGTGAGGGGCTCACTGGTTTGCACTGGTTTCTTGCACACTGCTTTGGGAACCGATCTTAACGTCGTAATTTCGTGGTTAGGTGTCCGATCTTCCCTTCTTGTTTTATGGGGCGAGAGTCTCTACCCTTCGGCTCATTCACGCGAGCAGGATCAGCTCTACCGGTCTTCCAAATTCCAAGGTTAGTCTGTTTGTAGCTCTTTTTTCTTTTCGCATGTGCTTTTGCCGGCATTCCTGTTTGCACGTTTTTGATAGAACAGAGTGGGGGTCGTCAGGTCGGGTTCCGACTTGGTAGTGGACCCACTGTTCCGCGCATAACTTGACTTGGCATGCCCCCATTTCCGCAGGTGCGATCTGGCTAAAACAAAACAAACCCGCCGGGTTATCGACACAGATCGTCCAAATGTTGCCAAACTGATGGCTTCCGATCCCAGAGAATCGGAAGGGGTCCGAAACGATAACCTTAGCTCGGCTGAGCCCGGCGTTCACGAAGGGTTTAATTCGGCTCCCAACAACTTCCAATGGGAAGAGCGTTCCCCCAAGGTTCCTGATAACGAAATGGTGGAGGAAGATCGCCCGGGCGAGGTCTGTTCTGCAGACTTGGCAATCATTGAGTCGGATGACTCTGATGCTGATGGGGAAGAACAAGGGAGCACCCACTCTCGCTGGAGCTCTGAACAAAAGTGAAGCTGAGGTCGAGGTCGAGGCTGGGGCTTTCGCAGAAAGTCGGAATAACGAAAGGAGCTTTCCTGAAGGTCGGAACTACGAAGAAGATCTTGCCGAAAGAAACTCCGACGAGTATCCAAGCACGGGGGTTAGCATGGTCGACGTTCCCCTGTTGATGCCCTTAAGTACCCAACGGGAATACTCCTGGGTGTCGGAGTCGTTGAGGGCGATCCGATCTGAGTACAAGGCCGGGGATGATATGAGCCACATCGGTAAACTAATTTCCGGGAGGAAAGGACATATCTAGAGGGCGGAAGGCATGGGAGAAGGTCAACATGTCGCCGTCTGGGCACCAGCCCTTAAGTTCGTGGTGTACGAGGTGACGATCGTTAATATGAACATCCGACCACCTTTTACTGCCTTTCAGCAGGAGGTTTTGGGAAGGCTGAATCTCGCTCATACTCAAATCCACCCAAACTCCTGGGCCTTCATGCGGGCTTTCGAGCTGATGTGCATTCACTTGGAGAGGCCGGTCTCCATTAATCTGTTTTTCTTTCTATTCGAAATAAATAGACGTAACGAGGAAGGGACTAAGGATCGGTGGGAGCATGTGAGTCTTAGGGCCAGGAGGAATACCAAGGTTTTCATGCTTTACTCCGACTCTCTGAAGGGGAGTTGGAAAAATAAATTCTTCTTTGTCGAGCCCGTGAATGGCGTGGTTGTGATCTACCTGGGTAAATATAGTGATGACGGGCAATCCTTGGTGTCCACTAAGTTTCCCATTGGGTGGTCTCTTTCCCACTTTAACTGCCCTCCCAATTCTTATACGGTCAGCTTAGCTCAGCTGAGCGACGAAGAACAGGAATCTTTGGCGATCTTGACCAACCTTGCCGACCTGATTCCTTGGAGAGATCCGAAGAAGTTTGGTATTGATACCGCGAAGTTGGTCGAGGCGGGCTCGAAGTCGCAAGTTTTGGCTGTGCTTGGTAGGATCGGATATTGATATATATATTTCCTGTTTTTGCTTTACTTCGAGGTCGGTATTCCTGATCTTGGTATTGTTTTTGTTTGCAGATCGAATGACTCCTGACAAGTTTGCTATTTTGAGGGCTGCTGCTGAAAGGAGGGCTGCCCTTTCGGGAGGTAGCCCCGATGCTCCTCCGATCTTCCAGGGAACCCCGAGTCGGGACAATCCTATACCAGCTGTGCCGCTCAACGTCATTACTGCAGCGAGCACTGAGGATCTGACTGGTGACCTGCAACATCAGAAACGCCATTTGGCGCAAGGAGGTGGCTCTACAAGTCATGCATCTCCTTCTCAAGCCCGGGAGAAAGGAGGGAGATCAGAACAAGGGGGGTCCCCCAGGGTGTCGAAGAAAAGTCGTCACGATAAAGACGGCTCGAGGAGGCGCCGATCTTCCAATCTTCCTATTGACGACGATTTTTTGAAGAAAAACCTTGAGGAGTACCGGGTTGATCCGGTGGAGGCTGCAGCGAAGCTCTTTAGGCATCTGGCAGATGTCTCCAAAATGCAGAAACAGGAAGCCGAAGCTCGGGTGAAAGGTGATTTTTGGGAAACCGATGTCTCCTGCCCCTACTGTTCTTTACAACTTCATAATTTATGGCTTAATTTGCGTTCTTTTCGTTTCAGGTGCCCTGAAAGAGAGAGATGATGAACGGGCTTTGAAGGAGGGGGAAAAGAAGAAATACGAGTCACTTTCCTCCACCCTGGCGGCGGCTCAGAAGAATCTCTCCGATCTTCGAAAAGAGAAGGGAGATCTTGAGAAACAGAGGGACTCTGCTTCTTCCAAAATCAGGGAGCTTGAGGCTCGACTTTCCGAGCTGGAGACCAAGGAAAAAGAGGCTGCTAAGTTGGTTATGGCTTTGAGGAATCGGATCTCTGACCTCGAAGCCGTTATTCAGAAAACTCAAGACGAGGGGCCCGATCCCCAAAGTTAGGTTGCCGGTCTTCAGGAGAGACTAATGCAGGCTGAAGAGAGAGCTCGGAAGGCCGAGATCAAGACAGTTGAGATAGCGGAGATGGCCCATGGGATGGCAGGGGAAGGCTTTGAAAAAGCTCTTGGCCAAATCGCCTTGGTTCACCCTTCCGTTGCACTTGATCGGGAGGTGCTCAGCGTCGACCATTCCGTGGAGGGGAACGAGCTCGTCAAGATCGACTCCGTTTCAAAAGAACGTGTGATCATTTACTCTCGCCAGTCGGATGCTTAAAGCCTAGCTGGGGGTGGAGGTTTCTGGGGTTCTGGCTGGAACCGGTCTAGTTAGGGGCTCGGGTTCCAGGTGGAACCGCCGTCTTACCTTGTAATTTTTTTTTTGGATGTCCTTTGTAACTCTTGAATTTGAGGACCTGGTTGTATGCCGACTTGTAATCTTTATGTATTTCAATCCCCGTTTTGTTAACCTCGGCTGCGTTTTATTCTGTTCGTTAATTTTATGCACTTGCGTTCAAATTCGCTCAAGTGGTGGTCGTCGCCTTCGGAGCAGTTTACCGGGTCTCGGCCCAGATCGAACTCGCCCTTTAGGGTAGTGGCAACCTCGGCCAACTAGTGCGTGATGCGTGTCGCCTTCGGGGCAGTTTACCGGGACTCGGCCTAGATCGAACTCGCCCCTTAGGGTTGTGGCTGCCTCGGCCAACTATATCGTCAGTGAACACCGTTCTTTTAAAGCATATGTAAATATTGTTGGTATTTGCCACTCTTCCTGTAGACGAAAAGATAATCATTGATAAACACCGTTCTTTATATAAGAGAAAATGATAACATCGGTATACACCGCTCTTCATATAAAAGAAAATGATAACATCGGTATACACCACTCTTCATATAATAAATTAATAACATCGGTATACACTGCTCTTCACCGACGCGTACCTCAACTGTAGTACTTTTTTAATTTGGTGGCGTTCCAAGTCCTTGGGATCGCTTTCCCGGCCAAGGTCTCCAACTCATAGGCACCTTTACCAGTTTTAGATACAACTCGGTATGGTCCTTCCCAATTAGGGGCGAGCTTGCCTTGCGCGGTGTTCCTTAAACCGACGTCGGCTCTTCGTAAAACTAAGTCACCGACTTCAAGATCCCTGGGGATTACTTTCGAGTTATACCGTGCTGCTACCCTCTGCTTTATTAGTGCTTCTTTAAGGGAAGCCTGGCCTCGGACCTCGTCAACAAGGTTGAGGTTTTCTTTTAACGCCTGATTATTGTCCTCTGGTGACTTTGGGTGGAGGGTCCTCCAGCTCAGCTCTCCGATCTCTACCGGGATTACCGCCTCTGTCCCGTACGAAAGCCGAAAAGGGGTCTCCCCCGTTGAGCTCTGTGGGGTGGTTCTGTAGGCCCACAACACATAAGGTAGTTCTTCAACCCAGTTTCCCTTTGCTTCATCGAGCCGCTTTCTCAATCCATTGAGGAGAATTTTGTTGGCGGCTTCTGCCTGTCCGTTCGTTTGCGGGTGTTCTACTGAGGTGAACCGGTGTTTAATTCGAAGATCGGACATGTGTTTCTTGAAGCCTTTGTCGGTGAACTGGGTTTCGTTGTCAGTGATTACTACCTCGGGGATCCCGAATCTGGTCATGATATTCTTTTTGAAGAACTTGATGCAGTTCCTTGCGCTGATGATGGCTAGAGGCTCGGCTTCAATCCATTTTGTGGAGTAATCTACTGCCACTATCAGGTACTTGATCTGACCGGGGCAGTTGGGAATGGTCCTAGAAGATCTATTCCCCACCATGCGAAGGGCCATGGCGAGGTGAGGCTGGTGAGCTCCGTAGACGTTCCGATATTGCATCATTGTGTCGAAATAGTCAAGGTGACGATCAGGATCACCTGTCCCGTCATGCATCTTTAAACCTTCGGGGGGTTTTTCCAAGTGTTTGGGTACCGGGAAGTAGTCAATCTTAGCTGTGAAGGGTCCTTTTCACGCTATCGATCTCTCCCTTAGGGGAGCTCTCTGGATAGGGCGCCTAATCGGGGACCTCGGAGAGCGAGGGCGCCGACATTCATGCCTCGGGGGACTCCCCCCGGCTTATAGAAGGTCGCCTCGGGGAAGAGGATGCTAATGACGAGCTTCGGTGAGAGGAGCCCTCGGGATAATAAGTATCGTCCCGAGTCTCGCTTGGGGGAGTTACTGATCCTCGTCTTCCTCTTTGACTGGGCGGCGAGCGATGGTGATGTCTCCTCCAAGCAGGAGACCGTGGGCGCCTTTTGCTGGACGTTCTTCTACCGGGAGAGTAGTTTTGAGGAGAGGATTGGTGTGGTTTATTATATGCAAGTATACATAGTTACACAAGTAATAAAGTGATAAGAAAGGCCGAACCCACAGGGATTATGTATTGTAAATTTTTGTAGTTCAAAGTGTACACTTAGTGTGTCTACACTATTCAGTATTTTTGGTTTGGAGTTTTCAAAGTAAGTAAGAATAATAATAAGCAATAAAATGTGTGAGAAATCAGTGGAAAAAGTAGTTGAGATGTTTTCACTAAGTACTTTACTTCTAAATGTTTTAATGGAGTATGTAGTGTGGGAACACTGGATATAAGTGCATCAGTTTGTGCCTTTCAGCACTTCTCTTTAGAGTTTCATTACAAGCTCTTATGATCTTTGTTTTTTACAGTAAAGAAAGGGTTGTCAATTCCTCCCTTGCCTCCTAACAATGATCCAAGTTGCTAAATAGGTTCACTCTTGTAATTTTATTATTCTAAGGACTATGCTATCCTATGTCTAGGTTTTAGCATGTATTCAACAGAGTTTCCTTTATTAAATACTTGTCCCTATTAACTCTTGAGTTCATAAATGTAGCCCATGTCTGCTGCAACAAGTTTTACCTATTCTAAAGTGATCAATTCCAGAATAAGTTGAAAGAAGTGTTATGCAAGAGTTTAAAGTGTTTACACTTCATAAACCATAATAACATATTTAGAAGTTCATTACAAGGTTAGAACATCTCAACTTAAGGGAATTTAGCTCATGTTACTCATGTTATGAAGCAAAGAATATGCAAAGAACATAAGTAAATGAATAATAAAGCAAAAGAACTTAAAAGAGTAGAGATTACTTGAATAGAAGATCTTTTGCATTAAGTTCCCAAGTTGAAGTACAATAAAGATTTCTTACACGAATTTCTTCATAGTAGAAGTGAAGGGAATGGTTGTCAAGCACTTCCTCACCTTCCTCTCCTTAGAAACTTGAAATGAAAATAAACTAAACCTAAACTAAGCGAAAAGATAAAGGATTTAAAGATATGAAAGATGATAAAAGATAGGATGATTTTCTTGTGAAGATATGATATCTATTTATAGGCTTGAAAGCTTTCCTCTTGCAAGGGGTTTCCTTTGGCGTGAAAGATCAGCTGAGGAGACCGAACATGGTTAATTTGTTGACAACCAATCAAGCAAGCTGCAAAGGTTTGGTCGCTTGCATGCATAACAAAGGATGAGGTCCATTGGAGAAGTGCCATATGTCTTTTAGATAAGTTTGAGTCTTGCAACTTGATTTTTCTGTGTATCGCCGACTTCTGCAAGTGGCTCAGCTCTAAGTGACTAGGTATGACGTCACAAATCAAGTGTGGAAGCATTGAAATTATCTTTGGATGTTTTGGTATAAACTGCAGAATTTAGCAGGTGTTGGCAGTGTTTCCACTCCTAGTGTTTCCACTCCTGGTGTTGGCAGTGTTTCCACTCCTGCAGTAGCTGCACTGAACAAAAACATCAAACCTAACAAGATTTGTGCATTTTGCCTAGATCATTGCCCTTTATCCATTTGAATATTTAAAATGTTGTTCCTTGATAAATAAGCTATAAATATATATAAATGTTCTTGAAAATAAGCAATAACTCAAGTTTAATTGTATGAATATCTCTATATAAAATAGAGTTATCAAGGACCGATCTGGGATATCTCGAGCCCGGATCTCGGCAATCTCGGCCTCCAGCTGGGAGTAGCGCTGACTCCTTTGCTGGTCAGCCTCGGCTTGCCTTGTCAGCAGTTGGACGAGTTGTTGGACAGTGTCGACCGGTACCTGGACGGTTTGGGACAGGAGCTGGAAGTTGGTTCCTGGCGGAGCTTATGGGAACCATTGCTCTGGACGAGTTGTGGCCGTGGGCCAAGATGCGAGAGAGAGTGACCGCTACCCCCTCGGGCATTTCTTGCTGTTGATCGGGTCTTACTACTACACTGGAGTCGTTCCTACGTCGTAGTTCTGGAGCCATTGCTGACCAAGGAGACGAGGGAGGGACTAGAGTATAAGATGCTCCCACTGTGGTCGCCAATGTTCGATACCGTATCCCTGACTTGGTATCCGATCTTGAATACCAAGTCCGATCCGAGATAGTTGGTATTTGAGTTCTTGGTCAATCCGGGCTGATGCTCCGATCCGAGGTGGGGTGGTACCTACAATGACACTCCGACGCTCAAGTCAGTGAGTGAGTCAATTACAAGTGAGAGGATTGGAAAGTGTGTACCTTTAATGCTAGCAATGAATGCATATTTACAGGTTTAGGAATCCAACGGGAGCCATTGGATTTAGGTCTTTGATCTTCACCGTTGAAAGGTGGGTTTGACTTATGTATTTGGCCTTAGTACAAGTGCTGTAGAGGCCCAATCCATAACAAATACATAGAGCATTGTAAGTAACATCAGGTGCAGCAAGTTCCCTAAGAGTTCTACCGACCATGTTGACAAAATCAAGATCAGAATCAAGTTCAAAGAGATTATGACTAAAGATGCTATCACTATCACAGCCACTATTCTCTATATGCTCCCTAAGTCTACGATGCAATGTTCTCTCAATATCAGGGTCAAAGGGATGCAAATTAACAGTATTAGACCCGGTCATGCACCATATACAGCAAGAAGTGAGAAAATGCAACAATTCTAGAAATACCAACTATGTCCTAAAACTAAAATGGATGCAAAAAATAGAAAACGAATCAAATCTAATCAAAAAAATCTAAACTCATTGCGAAAAATCTAATTAAATCAAAAGAAAGATATGCAAAAAAATTTTGGATTTTTTCTGAGATATGAAAAAATAAAACAAATAATTAAAAATAGAAAATGAAGGAATTTCAGATTTTGCGCTCGTTTTCACTGAGTTATACTGAGGGAGTCCTGATCCTTGATTTTTTTAAGGATTTTTCGGCTGTGGTTTCGGGAAATTCTGAAGAGATCGCCCAAAAACCGTTTTTTTCGCCAACAATTTCTACAAATCAGCAGTCTTAGCGCCTACTACCTGAAATAAGACCTGGAAACACAACAAGAACAGAAACTAAAACGTTAGTACGGTTAGTGGAGTCCTGAAGTTGGAAATCCTTAATTAGAGATCCCCGGCAACGGCGCCAATTTGATCAGTGGTCGTACGCGGGTCAAAATAATTAAAAAGGATTAAGAATGTAGTACAAGGTGAGAAACCTTGGTCGTCTCACAAGGATCTCTAATTGATTCACCGGTTTCCGGGTGCGCGTCTCGAATTTATCACAGGTTCTAAAAATAACAATTCATTTAATTTCAAATTCTCAATTGACATAAACTAACTAAACAAGCGCTAATCAGTTTATACGAATTCACACTGTTTCGAGCAAGCGCCGAAACAATGCGTTCAATCGGTCACGGGAGCGGACATGCGCCGTTTCAAACGCAACCAATATCATAACGGAATTCTAATCAATCCCTCTATCAATTTCTACTCGAATCAATTAATCTAAGCAATCAAGTAATTCGAATAATCAAAAATTACGAAACAGAATTGCATACAAACAAGCGTCATACACAACTGAAACGCGTTTTGCAATAAAAACAGAACGATTACTAAGCAGAAAAACGAACTGAGAAGATTGCATACATTCAAAACTAAAATCGAAATTGATAGAGATGGAATGAAGGAAATTAAAACGAAATTGTATTAAAACATTAGATACCGAACCTCAAAACCCATAAACGGCAGCCTTTCCAACGCATGCTCGCACGCCTCAATTGGATAACCACAGCCATAGTTATGACCTGCAAAGTAGATAGGGGTCAATATGCAATAAAAACAAGAATTAATCAAGAAATTACTATATTGCTCAAATAAGACCCAAAATCTAGAAACGCGCTAAGACTTAAATATTAGACAGAGAACACAATCAAAAATACCAAGTGCAAAGCTATAAAGAGTGCATTAAAATGCACTGATCACTTGGCATATGTTAGGATTCCAGACCCAAAAAGAGTTAAACTCGCCACTATAGCCTATGAATGTGTATTCATTGGGTATGCAGTAAACAGTAAAGCTTACAGATTTTATGACCTTAAAGCTAAAGTGATCATAGAGTCAAATGATGTTGACTTCTATGAAAGTGAATTCCCTTTTAAATCAAGAAATAGTGGGGGCACCGAAACTAGTCAAGTTTCTGTGCCTAGGAACGTTGAAAACAACGAACAAAGGGAAATAGAACCTCAAAGAGGTAAGAGAGCACGTGTTGCTAAGGACTATGGACCCGATTATATGGTCTATACATTAGAAGAGGATCCAACTAGCATTCAAGAAGCATTGTCTTCTTTGGACGCCGATTTGTGGCAAGAAGCATTATTTCTTAAGAGTGGTTTTCATAACCATATTGAGGGTGTATCTCAATAAGCGAATTTTCGCAGTGCAGTGAACTTTTGTATCAGTTTCGACTGGGTTATTTTATCCTTGGGACGTCGTGGTTGATAGCCTGCTTGCACAATTTAAGCAGTGCCACGAAACGTCTTAAAGAGAGCGACCTAGTCCGCGACTCATTCCAGTAATCTCTTCGGCTTGATTTTGAAAAAACAATTTCGAGATAACAGAAGCTACAAAGCTCATGCTCATAGTTAAATACATTACAAAATCTCTCAACACATGAGGTTATAAAAACAGAATACAAGCTTGGAACTTCAAGAGCAACGTGATCCTTAGAGATTAGGGTTATTTCCCTTTCCGTTACCTTCCGGAGGGTTCACCTGAATGTCTGAAATACAACAAAAATAAAGAGTGATATTACATAATCTCAGTGAGTTCCTTCAAGACTCCTCACTAAAATATACTCTTGGTGTCTTTTAAATTTTAGCCAATAGTGTAACCCTCATTTGATATAGTCTTACATAATATAAATGCTATATCCATAAGAGGGAACCACCACCCGACAATATAGAAGGGTGCCCATACAGGTCGTAAACTTGGGCTCATGACTTCCCACCCTACTTATGCTAACCATTCCTTAATTCATTTATTTAGATATAAGTAGTATAATTCTCACACTCAAATATTTCCTCTTCGCAATCCGTACACAAACGGGAACTATAATCAATATTCCATTATTTGGCTAAACTAAGCCATGCTTATAAACCAACATATCAACATCAAGATGAGTTACACAGTCTTATCATGATACCAAATAACATTTTAATCAATCACTACAAGAATTAATGCAAAAGCCACATAGTTCCTAAGCATCAAGTATTAGAAGTTAGGATATATTAGGGACTCTTCTTGAAACCAATCTGAAATGTCGTTCAAATATTATTTATAGTTGTATCTCTTTTTGTTAGCTTTCCAACGCATCTTTTTTTTTACACTCAAATCGGAGTTCCGGATCAAAAGATATGACTAAAACAATCGGAAGGCTGACAAAAAGAGCTCCCAACCCGAAAACAACCACGGACCGTGCTTAAAAGAGCACGACTCGTGCTTCCTGTGCAGCAGCACAAAACCAGTTTTTTATGTGTTTTATTCATTCCTTTTGATACCAAACCATTCCCAATTCTTTGCCAACTAAAATTTATACTTTTATCATCAATAATCAACACCAACAAGTTCATATTAACAAGAACACAAGCAATCATTTCATTTTTCACCAATGATCAAAGGAACTCTTTCGAACTAGAAGTTTCAACACATAATAGAAACATGGATTCAAGAAGGGTTTCTTAGCAACAATCATCAAACCATAAATTCATAAACAAAATAAGGGGAAAATTCTAAGAGTAAACCAAGGTGGGGAAAATAACTCGTTTTCCAACATGTCATCGAACATCAATCATTAATAGCTTCATATCTAGAGACAATAAGGTTCAAACAACTCAAAGGTTACGAAAAAGGAGTGGAGAAAGAACCACGCGAGGACATCAAAAGACATCTTAGGTTGCAAGAAGGTTATAACACGGATCTCGATTAACTTAAGACACAAAGCATACTTGACTAGAGAAAGGGTATGAGTTCTAAGGTGATACACTTCCCATGGATTTGTGGTGATGCTTGAAGCAAAACCTAAGTTTCAAAAAGGTTCACTGGTTAGGGAAACAATGCTAGATATTAACGTAACCCTCATTTGATATAGTCTTACGTAGTATAAATTTTGTGTCCATAAGAGGAAACAACACCCGACAATATAGAAGGAAGCCCGTACGGGTCGTAGACCTAGTCTCATGACTTGCCACCCTACTTACGCTAACCATTCCTTAATCCATTTATTTATATATAAGTAGTATAGTTCTCACATTCAAATATTTCCTCTTAGCAATCCGTACACAAGATGAGATGATACCAAATAACATTTTAATCAATCACTACGAGGATTAATGCAAAAGCCACATAGTTCCTAAGCATCAAGTATTAGAAGTTAGGATATATTAGGGATGCCTCTTGAAATAAATTTGAAATGCCATTCATAGATTATTTATTGTTGTAGCCTTTTTCATTAGCTTTCCAACGCATCCAAGAACACTCAAATCGGAGTTCCGGATCAAAAGATATGAATAAAATAGTCGGAAGACTGGCAAAAAGAGCTCCCAACCCGAAAACACGCACAAACCGTGCTTAAAAGCACGACCCGTGCTTCCTGTGCAGCACCACAAAACCAGTTTTTATGTGTTTTATGCATCCTTTTTGGTACCAAAATCATCCCAACTCATTACTAAAACAAATCAAACTTCAACACAACCATCAATCACACTCCAATCAAGACCAAAACACCAACCATAACAATACAAATTATCAAATTTCATTAACACAAAATATACCCAATTTGAGTTAAATACTCCAACATATCAACTGAACCATTGAGTGAGGTAAAACTTCAAACAACAAACACTACATTCAAACATCCCTATAACCATACAACATGTCTAGGAGCTGAAATATGAATGAAACTCTAAGACTGAATGTAACATCCTAATATTTCAACCTTGGAAGAAGTACCGAGCGAGAATCTTAACACTTGGCAAAATCAGAGATTTAAAACTGCTTAAGGAATTGAACACGCACAACTTTGTCGGCATAAACCGTCCCTATCATACTCCAAGAGGTATAAATACCAAAGGAAAGCTTAATGACATCAATAAAAACTGTTTCCATAAGTCATTCATACAACTATTGTTCAATATCCAAAAGTACGGTCCTCAAAATACTTATAACTTCGATTACAATATCAAAAGTTAAAGTATCAAACTAGTACATAATACATAACTCGGGTAGACTAGGAAAATAATAAACTAGATCCCTAAGCAAAAAATAATTTAATAACATTAGAAATATTATAATTTAATTTAAAAACACCATTATTTTTTGTATATACTAATTAAAATATTACACATGATAGCATTTAGTGAATTAAAAACATCCAAAATATTAGTAGCTTGGATTTATTTTTTTAAAGTTGGATATTCTTAAAATTGTAATAATAGTAACTATATATATATATATATATGCGGGTGCGTGCCTGGAGCGGGCTGGGCACCGTAGTGCTCGTCACCGAGCCCGTGCCCATGTATGCAGGTAAATAGCCGCCCGTTTGCGGGTACCCTATGGGAATGGGCTCAATTTCCATCCCTAGTTTAGCAGCTAATGTTGACCAAGTGACTTCAAACCACAAGAGGGGGGTGAATTGTGATATTAAAAATAGCACTTAAAAATAAAATCTTTAAAAGCAAGTTGATCAAGTAGAGTAAATTGCTTAAGAAAATGTTTTGATTTGAATAAGAGTGATAAGGAAATAAATATAACTTGCAAGGAAAATAAAAGAGATGAAGGGAAGGAAGAAGACACGCAGAGTTTTATCCTGGTTCGGTCACCTCCTAGTGCCTACGTCCAGTCCCCAAGGAAACCTCCAAGGGATTTTAATCAATCACTAGCTTTTAAAACAGGTTCGGCTAGAAACATTTACAACCAAAGACCTTTTTACAAAAACCCGGGATATCACCTCCCTATGCAGAAGACCTTTAAAAAACTAGAGATATCACCTCTCTATGAAAACACCAAGAGATATCACCTCTCTTGAATAACTTGGGATCACACCCAACCAAGAGATATCACCTCTCTTGAATACCTTGGGACCACACCCAAAAATAAGAAACACAAAGGATTTTGATAACACACTCAATAGTGTGGATAAAACAAATTGAAGCACAGTAATACAACTCAAACTATATGAAATATAAAGCTCTCAAAATAAAATATTTAGCAAGTGTAAGAATAGTGAGAGTGATGAGAAGAATGATAGAGTTTCAGATGCAAGTGTGAGTTGTGGTTGAGAGTGAAGAGTGAGGCTGCTATTTATAGGCGTGTAGAAAATATGACCGTTGAAACATTTATCGAAATGTGAGAATCGATTGTTTGCCTGAATGAACTGAAATTGACAATCGATTATATGCTTGAGAATGAGTAAGATGCAAATCGATTATGTGCTTAAAACAAGGGACGTGCAACTCGGTTATATGCTCTGTTAAAATATGAATGAATCGATTATGTGCTCTGTTAAATTCTAAGAATCGATTATGTGCCTCAAATGGAAAAGGAAAGAATCGATTATGTGGTTGTTTTCATAGAGAAGGAAATCGATTCTTTGCTGGAATGAAAGGAGGTTGTAATCGATTCTTTGCCTGACTGAAAGAGGTGGAAGAATCTATTATGTGCTTTCTCAAACCACATAGGAATCGATTATGTGCTTTCCTAAAATCATGGATGACTTCCTTAAATCATATGAATCGATTATGCAAGGAAAGGAAGAGATGCGAAATCGATTTTTCTATTTTTGGAAACAATGTGAATCAAATATATACTTGGTAAAATCGATTATATGCTTGATGGATTTGTAAAAATCGATTATGTTCTTTTCCAAAAATCATTTTCATATATTTTGTGCTTGTCCTATTTAATTATGCATGCATGGGATTTGTTTAAAAATATTTTCATGCAAAATTATTTTTATGAAACATATTGTGAGTGTGTGATTTATTTTATTTTAGAGAGCTTTATTTTCACTTACAAATTGTCCTAATACACACACAACAGTAGAACCACTCTTGACATGATCTTGATTACATTTTTCCGCTTTTTGCAGTCTTGACCATTTTGACCTTCTTTTGTCAATCATCAAAACCAGATTATTCCTGTCAAGGCATATATTCACATTCTCCCCCTTTTTGATGATGACAAACATCAATAGGAGGGATTTGCTCAATGAAGGGGTTAGATAAGAATATTTCATAACAATGTGTATATCAGAGATAAGCACGGATTATACTCCCCCTTTCTATATGCAAACATTTAAGAAAATACTCCCCCTGAAACATGCAAATCACATAACTCTCCCCCTTTTGGCATTATCAAAAAGCGGGAAAAATAAATAAATCATGTCAAGGCATATATTCCAACGATAAGTGAAAAAAAAAAAACAATTTGCAAAAATTTTCAAAAGCCTCATTTTGGAACTCACCACTGTGATCACTTCGGATAGATGCAATGATCTTATCAAGTTTTTGAAAAGCATCAAAAGCGTCGTTTTTATGAAAAATAAACAGAGTCCATGTATAGCGAGAGTAATAACGAGTGCATAGTAATTTCAGTCATAAGACAAGTATAAGAATCAAGCACAACCTTATTACCTTTGTTTGCACAGATGACTAATACTTAGCAAGTTATGCTTCAAGCCTTCAACTAACAGTGCATTTTCAAAACAGGATTTGGTTTCATACCAATAGTACCGACGCCACTAATTTTACCTTTTGTATTGTCACAATAAAACACAAGTCCGCCTCTTTTTGGAGCTAAATGAGAGAACTTCTCTTAGTCTCCTGTCATGTGCTTTGAACAGCCGCTATCTAGATACCACTTTGAGCTTTTGGCTTTCAAGCACACTTACAACACAAAATCAATTTTTGGCTTTTGGTACCCAAGTCATCTTGGGTCCTTTTGGGTTAGTCTTGGGAATTGTGCCCTTTGGAATCCACTTCCATATATCAATTTTCTTTCTTGCATTACAAATAGAAGATGTATGACCTTTTCTACCACAATAATAACATTTTGTAAAAGGGCTACTAGAAGTTTTGTTTGGGCAAAAAAACTTTTTGAAAGATTTTTCATGATTCTTTGGTTGATAGCCCAAACTAGCTTTATCATATGTTCCCCTTTGATTTCCTAAAATGATATTTAAATTATCTCTTCCCCTGGTGAATTTTGCAAGAGTGTTGTGTAAATCAACAACTTTATTTTTCAACACATTGCACTCTTCACACTTGAGAGTATTCTCCTTTTTATTTTCATAAGAGTTGCAAGAGGATACTTTACTTATGAAAATTTGTTTTTCTTTAAAGTTTCAATCGTTGGGATAACCTTCAGTCTAAGGGTGTTCGCATTACGATCTATGATATGAACAAGATATCGTTGGAATGTAAGATCAGAACTGAGTTCAACCGTTTCATAACTTAACGGTTGACGAGAACCGGAAGAGTACCTTTAAAGCTGAAACACATGGAACACAGTGTACATGCTAGACCAAAAATGGAGAAAACTGGACTCAGAACCCCCTTGTGCAAAGTTTGAGATTTCTGCTCTCTTTTTGATGAACTTTGAGATTGGGAAGAATCGTTCCAAGAACTTGTTCTCAAGGTCACTCCAAGTGCTGACAGTTCCTGCTGGGATAGTATTCAACCAATCCTTTGCCCTGCCTGTTAGTGTGAATGGAAATAGGCGCACTCTCTTGGCGCTTTCACTAATTCCCTCAGGATGAGTGGTCCCACAAATTTCATAAATCTGAAACAGGTGTTGGTTGGGGTCTTCTGCATCAGACCCTGAAAACTGTTCTGATCTTAAAGTAGTTAGAACAGAAGACTTAATGTCAAACTGGGCAACTCCCACTAGTTGGAAAGTGAATGCTTGAGCGCCCTGATTTCTCCTCCCGAAGTCACCGAGAGTACGTCTTGGAGGTGGATTCTCAGCCATTTCTGCCTCTTCAGTTGAAGAATCTTCCGGAACAGAGGTTGAAGCTGAGTGTACCTGTGACTCTCTCTGGGCTTGTTGCTTAGCTAGCTTTGTTTTCTTTCGGTTTGCTTTTCCTGTCTTTTCAATCTCTGGGTCAAATAACAATTCTCTCACAGTTTTCTCCTGCATAAACAAATTTCTGAAATACTAAGCAAACTGTCAACAAGTCCAATAAAAATCACTGAGTACCAAAAATAAATAATTAAATAAATAAAAACAAAAAGTAAAACTAAAATCTAAGAATTAACTCCTTTGCCTTGTTGACAATGAAATCAACAATCCCCGGCAACGGCACCAAAAACTTGTTAAGATTTCAGCAAGTGTACTGAAATGTTGCAAGTAATAGTAAAAACGGTAAGACCGGTCGTATCCACAGGGATTGCGTGTTGTTAACAATGGCTAAGTTATTAGCTCTTAGATGTGAAAATTGAATTAAGTTGAAATTATAGTAACCGTGAAATAAAGCGTTTGTTTAACAAAGCAAGAAAAGCGATTAAGGATCGGATCCTCTCCCCTCACCTATCACATGAACCTTCAGTTAATTTCAAGTTGTTTATTCAATATACCAGATTCAGTTCACTAATATAGGTTAAGGACAATTCCTTGCCTCAAAACCCCTTTTACCTAATTGAGATACCCTAATTCCTTAGGTGATTCATGCCAATAGGTAAAGCATTAAGCCCTAGAACTAGAGAATTCACAAACCTATGGTTCCATATTCCTATGACAACAAGTATGTGATCTAGACCCCCAATTTCAAGCCTACAAACCCATATTCCTATGGTGATCATAAACCCTAAATCATTAAAACTATCATATGTAGTAATAAAGCATTAAACATAAAGGTCTAGACATATGATAAATCAAACAAACAACTGAATTAACCATAGCAAAGTGTTCAATAGATAGATTTGGGGAGAATCATCTCTCCCTAATCTGAGAAATTTAGTTACACATGATCAGAGAAGTACAAACTAAGATAAAAGAGACAATACAAGTGAAGGAAGTCATGAGAACCTTCAAACCCTTGTTCCCAAGTGCCTGGAAGCCTCCAAATTCGCCTCTCTCAACTGCTCTAAACCTTGCTACGCTCCAATGGATGAGTCCTTAAAAAATTCGCTGAAAACTGCTTAAAAGCCCTAGTTTTCGGTCAACCATCACGTCGCAACACGAGCCCGTCGCAACGCGAAAAGTGACAGAAAGTTCTCCTGTGAAAAGGCTTCGCTGCGTCGCAACGCGACGCCTCCTGGTCGCGACGCGAAAAGTGACAGAATGTCTCATTCAGCTTCCTATTGCACCACTAGGCAAATGTCTCCTTCAAGGTCTTCCATTGCAATTGGCACCAGGAGTGAGAGAATTAGCTTACAAAAGGAATCCTAATACATTGATCTAAACTAAGCTAATTCCCCGGCAATCAACAGAATTACAATCAAATCCCTGTAGTTTTGGTTCTAAAGAGAGTCAACAGCGGGCACATCAATGCTTCGAACTCGGGGTCTACCTCTTGGTTCCATAGAGAAGTGAGAGAAAAGTTCAAGAAGTAGAGATGATGTGAAAGATAGATATCTCCCACTGTGGTCGCCAATGTTCTGTACCTTTACCTTACCACGGATTGGACCGTGCAGGTAGTTGGTAGGGTAGTTGCTTTACTTGGTTGAACTTCTGATAGCACTAGGAGGTAGAGGACTGGTTGAGCCTGGATGGGTAGAACCAGGGAATGCTGCTTATGAGCTGACCTGCTTGTGACCTGGCGTGCTCGTGATCGGGTCTGTTTGTGATCGGGCCTGGGGCGAGCAGGACTGTTGATGATGAGTTGATGTCAAAACGTTCCCATGTGGGGTACCTGCGAAGCCACTCCGACGCTCAAGTCAGTATTGAGAATAGATGAGTGATTTAGCTAGGAATGAGAATCTACCTATTAATGGCAATGCATGTCAGTATTTATAGGGATCTGTGTCAGCTCTGAGTCGTCGGATTGGTCAGGTGAATCTGAGCCATTGAAGCATGATAGCCGAAATTGGGCTGATTTATCATGGATAAGGGCCAAAGTTTATTGGGCTTAGTCATTTCCAATTGCTGGAGTGGGTCTCATGATCCAGTCCAGAACAAGTTCTTAGTTTACATAAGTTGTGAGTGATTTCACTATTCTAGGACCATAGGTGTTATGACATGACTTGATTGATTTCTTGTTGCTCTTGGTATAATAAGTTGGATTTGAGCACTAAATTTTGCATCATCTGTGATAGTCATTGTCCCTGGTGCGAATCGAGCCTTTCAATGTATGGACTACATTTTGCCATTCTCTCCTTTCTTGTCTGTGACTCGCTCATGTTTTGTTAGTTACGCTAGTACTTGACTTGATTCTTGTTGAAACACTTGTTAACATGCATGTTTGAAATGGTCTAGGCAATTTTGTTTTTTTTTCTTAGGTACAAGCCAAATAAGCCTACCCTGAATTTATCCCTTTGTGTAAGCCCCTCTGAGTCTTTTTATCCCATTCTTTGTTTTATAGCTCATTACAAGCCCAAAAATGAAAAACAATGTTATTACTCAATCTTAGAGGGTGAAAGAGCTTTGAATTGAAAATTGTCAAATCCATAAGTGGGGGGGGGGGGGGGTTCCAAATTATTGCAATTGTGGTTTTCACTTGGGTTAGTTCATGGGTTCTCAACGGAAAGTTTGGCAAGTACATTTGCATAGAAAAATATTTCCCAAAAAGAAAAAAAAGAGAAATAAAGAAAAAAAAAGAGAAAAAAGTCAAAAGAAAAGAAAAAGAAAAAAAAAGTGTGCATTTCTTTTAGTTTTTTTGTTTCAAGAAGAATGAAAGTGTGTAGAGAGAGTTATGTGGAGAAGTATATCAAAATAGAGAAATTCATCATACCTTGTTGAAATTGGATCCTCTCATGCTCACTTTACAATTGATTTTCATTGCTTATTTATCCTCTTTGATTCTTTTTAGTCTAGTTCCCCCTAAGGATTATCCCACCTTGACCTTGGCCCCATTACAACCCTTATCAAGACCATTTGATCTTATGTGCATGTGTTCTTAAGTGTGGATGTTAGAAGCTTGTCAAGCATATGGTAGTGCTAACTTTCATTGATGTGCTTATTATATATATATATATATATATATATATATATATATATATATATATATATATATATATATGAGAGTAAACACAAGCCTAGACACTTGAGTGATTGAGAGCATTACTTATACATATCCTGTGAGGACTCATCACTTATGATTCACTCTCTAGTGCTCTATTCTCTTGTTTACCTTGATTGCAATTAAGTGCTATCTTTGATTGTCATTCTCCTTGAAGCTTAGGAAAAGCATCTCTCTTATGACTTTGCATTCATTGGGTTCATTGGAAACTCATGCATTGTTTTCGTATCTTGTTTTGTGTGTTTTGCTCGGAGTGCAAAAGCTTAAGTGTGGGGGAATTAGATCAGTGTATTTTAATGCACTATTTATAGCTTTTCACTTCGTGATTTTAATTGTGCTTTGTTCCCAATATTTAAGTCTTAGCATGTTTCTAGACATTGGGTCTTAATTGAGCAATATAACAATTTCTTGATTAATTCTTATTTTTATTGCATATTGACCCCTGTCTACTCTGTAGGCCATAACTTTGTCTGTGCTGATCTGATTGAAGCGTGCAAACATGCGTTAGAAAGCTAAGGAATAGAGCTACAATTATTTTGTTGATCTCGAAACCCAATTACGAAGTCTGGGAGGTTAAAACTGCAAAATACCGAAGCAGCACTGTGTAAAACGGGTTTACGGGCCAATTTACTATTTTTATCAGGCTTTTATCCAAGAATCCGTTTTGGGATTTAGGTTTTCGTTTTTAGTCTTTTAAATACAGTTTTCAGAGCCGTCTGGGCTCTCTTACGCATTCCTACTTTCAATTTTACGTTTTGTGTCGTAACCTCCATGGAAGCTTAAAGCCCTAGATCAATCTATCAGTGCTTAATGTTTATTTTATTTTTATGGTTTTAATTCTTTTTCTATCAATTTCATCTCCATAATTCTTGCTGCAAATTCGGTTTGTGTTTTGCTTAATTACTCAAACTCTGATTTGCTTATGTGATTCGTTTTATGATTCAGTTTTTCTTAATCACTTAATCATGATTCTGTTTTGCAACTTTCATTATACAAACTATTTTATCGTTTGTTTAATTTAGTTTGGATAGGAATTGATAGAGTCTATGACGCTTGTTTATAGGATTGATAGAATTCAGTTATGATGTTAATTGTGATACTGGCACTTGTTCGCTATCACGATTGATTGAACACACTGTTTTGACGCTTGCTTTAAAATGTTGTGAATTCGTATAAACTGACTGGCCATTGTTCACTTAGTTTACGATCAATCAAGAATTATCAAACCTTGCACAAATCTTTATTTTAGAACCGATGAGAAATCCAAGAAACGCACCTGAAACCAATGGATTGATTGTCTATCTTTAATTGTTTTTCTTCATTAAACATCAAACTCTCTCCTAAAAAAAACCCCCCTTTTATTGTTTATTTTGGTTCTTGATTTTGGTAATTTCATTATTTAGAGGTCCTCGAGAGACGACCAAGGTCTTTTTCCTTGATACTATATTTACTCTTTTTAATTATTTTGACCTGCGTACGACCGCCGATAAGTAACAAGCAATCCAGACCACATGCATACATTCATCCATATCCTCAGCATCTTAATATACGATTTATCATTTGAAACCGCATGCATTAACTGAAAATAATAGACATACGTAAGGGACTCACTTGAATACCAACTTGTTCTTTTGAAGAAAAACAAAACAACAAATTTTGAACAATAAAAATTAAGGATCAACGAAACTCAAAACAACTTGATAAATAACTTTATAATCGAAAACAAAACCGATTGAAATGATCCAAATTCTTCTTGTGTTGAATTTCCCAACATCACAAATGTGAATTTCTAAGAATTGAAATAGAAAACGAAATGATGTTGAAATCGTACAATTTGACCATTTTTGGAAAACCTAGGATGCCTAGTTCCTAAAGAATTTTATTTGTCACTTTATAGACCCCATTAAACACAATTGTTAAAACGATACATCAATTTCAAAAATGGGACTGTTTACGTTTTCTTACTGATAAAAGATTTTGAGACGTGAAAACTTGGTTAAGGAAAACGGATATAGCTTCCTAAAAGGCATAATTCGTTCAAAAGGAGTCATAGGTAGTAGGAAAAATTACTGAATCTAGGCACACACCCATTTTAGAAAAATTTAAACAAACACAATCGAGGTCGCATTTAGCAAATCAGTATGCAATAAAAATCTCCACTTACAAGACCCATGATCTCAACAATAAAACAATGGCATTTGCAACTTCAGCATGTACAGATAGTTCATCAAGTAAGACAATACAATACCATTCCATGAGTATTTAGTATGAGTTCCAAATCAATAATGCAAGAAGTCTTTTCCAACAACAATCCTTGAAATTTCAACCATAAACATGTCAAGCGCACACAATAGTAAAAAGACTCGTTTTTGGGTAAAAGATTTTTCTACCAACAAGAAGGGACATCGAGAGGTAACATGGACCTTGGCCAACACAAGGCATGAGGTAGATTTGACCTAAAGAAAGAACATGGAGTTGAATGTGAAACATCTTTGAGAAAATGGCAACAACAAAACTTCACAAAGAATTACTAGTTAAAGAAACATTGCTAATAGAATGACATTTCCTAACGGAAGATTTTCCAATCAAACAACTTTTTGGGGTAACTGAATAAGAATTCTACGATGATGCTACAGTCGAACTGACTCCAATGAACAGACGGCTACCCACTATCCTTCGAATCAACAGGGATGCCTATTCCCTGGTTTCGCCAAGTCCTCGGTAGCCCCCAGCTTTTGCTGTGCGCTCTGATAAAAGAATGAAGTCGAGAATCCTATAGTTCAGGATTTTTAGAAATTTTCGGGGCTAAGACAACCAATTGTCATTATTCTCAGTACCTTGCATGAAATAGTGAGTTGATCAGGCTCAATACTTTACACAATATGCTGAGAAGTTCTAACATTTACTTGTCACAGTCCCTAGCAATCTCGATCCATCTAATCTACTTACCGCAGAATCACTAAGTCCGACTAGGTCGAACTGCTCTGATACCAAAATGTAACTTCCTAGATTTTTAACTAGCAATAAATATCTAGAATATTATCATTGCGATCTTTCAGAGTACGTTTTCATAATTTGGATTAACATAAACAACCATAAGGACTTACATTGATAAGATTTTCATAAAATAAAACTTGGTTCGAACTTAAATCGAACATTTCAGTAAAAATTACCTATCGGAGTCAATGATACAACTTTAATCCAAATTCCAATTACATAACTAACTTAATACAACTTAGTTCATGTCTTGAGCAAAGACAATCACAAAAGGTCTCAACAGATGAGACTAATACATCACACATGATGAAACTCTAAACTTCAAGTTCCTCCACTAACTGAATCCTTTCTATGGAGCATTACCTTCTATTGACTTCGCCTGCTTATCTGAAAACAACAAATATGAGGAGTTAGATTACATAATCTCAATGAGTCCTTTCGAAACTCCCTTACCATAATACACTTCGAGTATCTTTTATTAATTACCTATGAAGCCTCCCCCCTAACGCAATAGGCTTACATAATATAAAAGCTATTACGTACACAATAGAGAACCCGTGTTCTATAAATAAATAGAACCCTCTAACTAAACCTCTTGGGCCTTGAGATAGTTCATGACACCAGCCCAAGTACATCATCCATTCATTAGTTCATTTATGGTGTACTTATATATGTACTAAGAAGTTTTCTCACTCGCGTTTTTAAAAGAGTTTAACTCGACATAAAACCATTTAACTGTGACCTCAAAACACATTACAAGTCGATATAGGTATCGTAGTAATAATCCTTTAATTATAAACCAAATAACTTTAATTGGATTAGGATTGGTGTTGTGGATGAGTTGGTACCAAAAAGAATGTGAAATTGGAATATTTCAGTTTAAAAAAAATAGAAGGGAACACAGTATGGGAACAGATTCACAGTCCTAGGAATTGATTCACAGAATAGGAAGAGATCCACAATCTGGGAACAGATTCACAGTCCTTGGAATCGATTCACAAAATAGGAACAAATCCACACTCTGGGAACAGATTCACAGCCTAGTGGATCGATTCACAGAATAGGAACAGTTCCACACTCTGGGAAGAGATTCAGTCCTGGGAATCGATTCACAGAATAAGAACAGATTCCCAACTTGTGCAGTAAAACAAAAATTTTGTTTTTAAAACACTTTGGAGCATCCCATTTGGTACCAATTCAGCTCAAACTTATCCCCAACTCAAAATGCAACCTTATTACCATTAAACTCAATCCATAGTATGTTGAGAACAACAATTACAACACCAATTAAACATAAATTTTCATTCCAATTCAGGGTCCAAATTAATCATTGTTCAACAAATAATCCACTCAACATGCATCTTTAAGTCACATGCATTCATCAATTGGTTCCATTAACAACTCAAAACAAACATGCATCAGCTAAAATACTAAAGAAAGGGGATAAGGACTCACTTGTTCAGCTGAAACTTTAACAAGCAAAACAATGGTTCTAAAAGATGCAACCTCAAGCTCCTAACACTCCAATCAACAACCCCCAAGCCCTCAAATTGCGAAATGAGCTTCAAAATATCAAGAGAAGTAGAATGCAAGTCCTATCTCAGCTCCTATTACCCCCTAAAGTTCAAAAACTGAACATGCAAACGGACATTTTTATGGTTACATGGTGATTGTGATTTTGGGCAGATTTGGGGCTTTCTTTGGGTTGGTGATTTGCGACATTGAGAAGGAGAGAAGTGGGGTGATGGTGAAGTGTTGTTGAAGAACAAGGTTTCTACGAAAAGAATGGGATGATTCTCCCATGGTTGCTCTTTCTTCTTCTAGCTCTCTCTCTACTCTCAAACCCTCTCTTCTTTCTTTTCTCAAGTCTTAGGAAAACTGATTTATGAGTGTGGTGTTGTGTGGTTTTTCCCTAAGCTCACTTGTTTTATGAAGAGTTTTAATGAAGGACAAGAGGGTCTTTTTGGGTATAGAGGGTGAAGACAACTTAAATGGGGTTTACACTCTAATGCAAATCACTAACTCACCCAATAATTCCCCAATATCACTTATGCATCCAAGACACAATAAATCACAAGGAAATAAAATTGATGTCTACAATAGACTGAGTAAACAAAGCATTTAAAAATTAATTCACCACACACCTCAAGTCAATCAATAAAATCATAAGCAAGCCACTTAGAACTCAAAGTAATTGGGTGTTACACAAAACATAAAAATAGGTCAAGAACTCACTTGTTCCAAAGTAGTTTCAAGCAATGAGCAGAAAAATGAGTTTCAAGACCCCAAAAATCCAAATTCCAAGGCACCAATCAACTCCCAAAAGCTTCAAACTCGACCCCAGCTCCTAAACCCTCTATTTGAGTGCTCTAATCCACAATGTAGCTTGAGAATCACTAGTATCAAGCTTCCAAATACACATGCAACCCGGAAATGTTCAATTCAAACTACCCTAACTCTTGACACTTTCAAAAATGAAGGAGAATAATAGAAGATGAAGTGGAACCAGCTGCACTATAAGCTTTTGAACTCTCAATGCATGGTGAAATGTGAAAGAATGGAGTGATTGTGTAGGGTTTTCAGTTGTGCATGCTGAAACGGAGCTCTCTCACTCTCTTTCTTTTCTCCTCTTCGAACTCTCCTTTTCTCTCCACTCTCGATTCTTTCTTTTCTTTCTTTTTTCAAAACATATGAGTGTGTGTGTGTGTGTGTGTGTTTTGTTTAGTGGGCAACATGTTTGGTGACTTTTAGTGACTGTTTGATTGGTGAAATACCTATTGTGCCCTTCTCTGCTTCCTCACTTAAATTTCACTTAGTTACCCAATCAAACACCCAATTTATACAAGTATTCCATTTTACTCAATTAGATCATGAAATTATCACTCAAATCAACAAATAATTAACTCACTTAGCAACAAATAATTAAAATTACTTAATAATCAAAGTAATTAAAAACAATTACTTTGGGGTGTTATATTGAACAAACAGGGGAAGGAGGAAAGTCACATGGAATGTTAAGTGTTGCTAGCTACAAGAAGAGTTCTCCACCAAGCTCTAATGAGTTGCCAAAAACCCCAAATTCGAAAATGCCAACCAAAGCTCTGAACTTAATGCTCCAAACCCAAATGTGCCTTTCTACTCTTCTATCTTTTACTACTTCTCCAACATGCAAGCACCACAATCTTCTATCTCAACCCAAACCTCCATGCAACTCGATTTCAAGGGATAAAAAGGATGTGAGGATTCTCAAATATGAGTGACCTGAAGTGAAATGGTGGTGAAGGTGATGAGAGTTCAAGGTTTGTTGACAATAGAGAGCTTGAACTTTAATCTTAGTCAAAACCCCTCATGCAGGTTGAGTTTGAGAGTGTTGGAGTATGGCTTCCAAATTTTGTTTTTGAAGTGTATAAATGAAAAGTTTCTGGTTTTGGGTGAGAAGATGAAATGGAGTAGAAACAATTAATTGGCAAAAAAAGAGAGAAATAATTAATGACAATTAAATTTAAAGTGGCTAAAAAAGGCATAATAATAAACATGGGTAAATTTGAAATTGAACAATTAATTTAAATTAAGACTTTATTTTTTATATTTAGAATAAAAAGTAACCTAATATTTTTTTTCATATATTTAAGACATGAGATATTTTTGACTCGATATTTAAGACAGGAGATAGTAATAACTTATCATATATTTTTTTGGTTGTTTGATCTTCTAGTAATATTCAAAACATCCTTCCAAAGACCAAGTAATCAGGATATAAAAAATGTAATATAATTATAATAATGAGAAAATATTTTCAATACGTTGGGGTGCGTTAGAGAGGAAAGTAAATTGATGCAGCTCAACTGGTGAGACACAAGTAAAGAAAGCAAAACATTGTAAGCAAAACATTGTAGACATGTATTTATAAGTAATTCAGCCATACTAGTACAATAACAGAAGCAAAAACAAGCTGTAAACAGACACATGCTTAGTCCTAGTAACAAGTAACCTTAGGATCCTAAAGATCAATGCAGAATGCTTGCTTAATCAGATGGGAAGGCAGAACTGAGGAACTCCTCATCCTCAAAGAAAATCTGCAAATTCTTAGACTCCATCAGAAAATCAATTTCTTCATTCTTGAATTTCAACACATAACCCAATGTGATCAGTTCAGAAAGTGCAGCTACATGATCGTGATTCTCGCACAAAACACCCTCGGATATTGCTTCAGAGAAATATGTGGCATATTTCAGTGCATTTCCATGATGCTCATCCATCTTGTGGAAGAAAAACTGGGAACTTTGCCTTTCCCAACGTACCATTTTGTTTGCTTCCTTAGTGATACTTTCTCCAGATGATAGTGATAAAGTGTAGCTTACACTCACTGGCTCCATTGTCTCAAAGAAACTCAGGTTGAGAAGAGATTGAACAACTTTGTGCCTCTTCTCTGGTTCCATATTCAGACTAGAACAAGCAAGGAAACCAAGAATGAGCTTTATCAACCCCTTTAAGTTAAAATCTGGATCAACACGCTCCGGTTGAACACCATTCAGTAACGACGATTCTTCTTTGGATACAGATTCAGATATATTTCGAGCACCGACTTTTCTAAAAATGTCAAATAATTTACACCTGGAAAGTGGCACCAGGTTCTGTTGAGGACAGAACACAAAAACTTTCTCCTGCTCAAAAAGTTTCTTCAGATGAAGGCTATCTGGAATAAAAACATCTTCCTTATCCAACAAAAATAGGTCATCATTTGCCGAAGTTGCAGGCAGCTTCATTAACCTGTCAGCAAGTTTCTTCTCTTTATTTGTGCTCAAATGTTTCAAGATAAACATCCAGAACTTATAGCATTTGTCATATGACAGTTGCTCCACTGAACTCTCCCAGTCGTTCCAAAGGTCAAAATAATCATCAACTGTGGGCTTGCTCGTCACTTCCATCGCAGAAGAGAAAAAAGGAAGAACTTTCTTATCATATATATTTTCAAGAACATGAAACTTCGAAGCAAAAAGCTTATCCGGGTCATGTACGACACATTCTTCAGAATCGACCCAATTTCCATCTTTAGTTCCATTTGGAACCCAAATCTTTTTGGTAGCTTTCTCCTCAGGTTTCCAGCTGTGTACAAACAAGTACCTGTATATTTTCACAATGGTCTCATAATCAGAAAGAGAGTCAAGGTAGTCGGCAAGCAAGAAGCACCCTTTCTCAACGTCAATAGTGACTCCTATGGCACTGAGTTCTTTCTGGTAAGTTGCCATTTTAGCATCATAGTGATTCTCATCAATGAAGGGCCCATCAGTTGGCTCCAGGAACAAATTCCACTCAGAACCAAACAACAAACACTTTTCTGGAGGCCTATAACCAGCATGTGTCTTCAACCAGTTTCTTGATAATCTTTTGTGGAAATCACCGTCGATGGCAAGCTTATCATAATCTTGCATTAGCATCCGGATGCATTCCAACAAAGAAAATACACTTTCAAGTGTAATTATAGAGGGATCTGAAGGAAAACTTAGACATTCAGTCACAAACCGCAATCCACCTTTCAATTCAGTAACAACTCCAATGCTTTTCAGCTCATCCCTGTACTCATGTATTTCTTTACCATAACAATTGCTGCTGTCATCAATGAAAGGGAGACGGGTTATGGAAGAGATATATTTCCACTCCGGACCATATAAAATACATTCTCTTGGGCACTTGTAACCACCAAATTTAGTATCCAACCACTTCTGATTATGCATGATGACAAGGAAATCAGAAGGAAATCTATATTCAGTCCCCTTCAGCTTTCTGTAACAAGAGAGAAATGACATAACATGCTGCTGGTTGAACGTAGTTTGTGATGCCATGTGTTTGAAGTGAGAAGCAAATTCTTTGATAGATTCCTCAAATTCAACCACTACTCCTATTCGCTTCAATTCAGCTTTGTAAGCTAAAATCTTCTCCCCATAGTATTTATAATCAATGACAGGAAAGCCACTGAATACCTCCAAAATACAGCCCCAAACTGGGTCATACAAGAAACATTCCCCTGGTGTTTGGAAACCCATGTTTGTCTTTAAGCAGCTAGCTCCCTTGAGTGAATTCAAGAGTTTACTAGGGGCATTCACCAAATGTATGCATTCCATTATCAAAAGAACAGCCTCAGCTGTCAATGAGGATAAGTTTGAGGCAAACTTAAAATGCTCAACAATAATTTTGTAATTTCCACTTAAGCCAATTATCACACCCAGCAACTTGAGCTCCTCTTTGAAACTATATATTTCCTCACCATAATAAGACTGATCAATGAAAGGGATGTCACTAATTTGTGATGCAACTTGCCAACTTGAATCATGCAATACAGATCCCACAGGAGACTTGAGACCGCGACAAGTCTTTAGCCAACTCCCGTCTCTGATGCTACTGACAAATTTGTCCACGGGAAGAAGACTTTTCCTGAGATATTGGATGAACTTAAGCATCAAAAGAACATGATTACTGCTTAAAGTGAAAGAATTTGCGCGAGACATTAGCTCTCTTCCAACAAAATCACACGCCTCCTCACAACTGAACATCACACCAATTGTCTTCAACTCCTCCACGTACGTATTTATTCTATCCCCATAGAAGCTCTCATCAATCAGCGGAATGTCAACAAGAACAGAACCACTTTGCAAAATTCTTCCCAAGGAAGAGCCAATTAGGAATGATTTTGATGGAGGCATGTATCCATCACCAATGGATACTTTCAGCCATCTGCCTTCTTTGATACATTTCAAGAACCTCTCTGGTAGATGAGCTCCCCTATACTTCATATTCCGAATCCAATCGAGAAGCAAAAAGGCATTGTCTTTGGTAAGTGGTGTATCTACTTTTGAAAACCCAGCATTTGGAGGAGATATATCAGGTATGTCAGAAGCTCCAACACGAGTTTTGAGAAACTCAATAAGCTTCCCAGAACCTGTTACGTTTCCTGCATAACTAGATGAATGCAGGTACTCCTTTCCCAGCTCAACATAGTTTTCATTTCGCCATGGATTAGAAACAATCAAGCCTACCCATTTGCTCACGTTTGCAGGAACAAGAACCCCTTTTCTACTTTCAGTCACACATCCATAGTTGTCCACCAGTGGCATAGAACTACACAAAGCATCAACCTCCCGACTTGACAAATAACCCTTTGATAATGAATGATACAAGAAATGAGCATACACAATTGCATATTTGCAATTATTTTTACTGGTACGGCCGAGGATACCAGCAAATTTGTACACACTCAAGGGAGCAACATCAACATCATTTTCTAACCATTCCAACAAAGTTTGTTTATGAGGGAATCGCAAGATAGCTACCTGTGTGCTTTCTGGCATAAAAAACCGGTTTGTTGCACATGCAAATTCCTGGTTCCATTTTATCAGCCAAGAACTCGGACAAGACTCGCTCGGGTCTGCAAGTACTACTTCCTTGGCACCTGCATAGTTCTGTGTGCATTCATGAACACTGAAAAAGGATAAAGTCCCATCCGAAGCCATATATTTAATCAACGGAATATTGATAATGTTGGTGCCCTTAAAGCTTGAAGACCAATTTTTGGCAACAAACAATAAAAGCTGAAGATAGGTAACTTCTGATACTCCCCCCACAAGACTAGAACTCTGGATGCACTTTGCATACCAATTCACATTCACCGGCTTCACCCCTAAAAAATTGAGTACATTATCATACTCGCTTTTATCAAATGAAAAACTCAAGATTTTCCTCCCATCATGAGAAGATAGGTTAAGCAAGTGCACACCTTCTTCCCTAGCCTTTATCAAAATATTCCAGAAGTCCGGCAGTAGCCTGCCAACTTCGTGAGGCTTGTAGAAGTGCTTTTGCTCCGTGTATGTCTCAATCGGAACAATATTTTCTTCAACCAATTTTTCTTTGATTTTTTCCCTCACATAATTTAACTTCTCAAAGGGAGAACTATCAATGGGAAGGAACTTGAACATACGGGGCAAATTGAATACCGGCGCATGATCGGATCCTATGACAAGAGTTTTGAATGCATCCATAAAAGCCAATGGAACACATTCAAGTATCCCTTGGTTCCACTTATCATCCAAGAGAATTGTCTCCCTCGACGAGGCAAGGACAAAATCTGCCTGAATTATGAAAGGGAAATTGGTGACCATCTCTGTAGGAAGATATGCATAAACCCCTGGTAAGCTTTTTCCACTGTGAAGCCTCTCCTGATAAGGGAAGGCCAATGTAACAACCAACTCTTCCACATCTGTTCTCCTTTCAACTACATTTTCCAATCTCACGGGAAATTTTTGCTTCCACATGTAGTAACTACATTCCTTTTCAACATCACTATTTTCCTCAGCAGAGAGACGGAGTGTGTAAGACTCGGCATTCATGTTTTTTCTTGTTTCAAAGTCAATCTCGCTTGAAATAGACACGGCAGTTACAGAATTCTTTTCTGGATCATCATTAACTTCTTTAACAGAAAGGTGTCTGATTTTTGACAAGAACAACAAAACTTCTGGATGCATGCTAGAGAGCTGCTGTTTCACAGGTTTGACCTTGTCTTGCTTCAGAGGTAAGACAAATGTTGTAGTCGGAAAGGAATCTTTAGCAGCACCATATATTTGCTTTATGTCAAGAAGGGTTGGCTTCTCCTCAACCCATTCAGGAACTACATACCCAAGACTGCAATGAGGACAAGGCCTCTCATTGAACCTTATCTGATATCCATTGCTGAAAATATAAGGCTGAGCAGTAACCAGAAACACACTCTAGAAAAACACTTTGCTAGACATGTACCTTTCTCGCCTATGTAACCGCTGCTCCTACTGCCTTTCTTTGTTGACCGTCCAACGCTGCAAATGGACTCAATATTCTTCGAAGAGAAACCCTTTTCATTGTTGAAAATGAGCAATGTGGCTGGAGCACCAGTAGCTGTTATGTCCTTAGAAGTTATGATGAACTCCAGTGTTGGACTCACTCCTTTAATGTAATGGTTATCTTCAGCATTTTGTGGAAGTAAACAAGAAATTTATAGTAATGAATATCACTCCTTTACACTACTATTTAGCAGTGAGCTATTAATAAAAGCTAAGTTAATAATCAGAAATGATAATAATAATTTCTTCCGTATAGTGACCAAACTAAGAGTTGATATTTAAGGTACAATTTTAAAAATCTATAAATATATTTTATTATATCTAAGGATTGTCTCTCTATGTCTCCCTTTCTCTTTATATATACTTGAATAATATTTTTGTCCTAGTAAATGACATCAAATCGTAATATGTTCCTTACAAGAAAGAAGTTATCAAAACAATCCCTACACAAGCAATATGTACCTTACAAGAACGAAGTAAAATATTATTTGAACCAAATACAAAAAAAAATGAGAACTTGCTTAGAAAGCTTGATCATCAAAGCTTTTTCCTTTTGGTCCAATCCAAAGATGTACCAATGTATTCAAAGTACAATATTCAATTTAAGCAAAAAAATAGACGTTACAAAAATTAAAAAAGAAAATGAGTAGCCTAACACGGTGAGTACATAATTCATCTGCATTATTATTATTATTATTAGAAAATCAAAATAAAAGAAAATTTACCTGAACAAGCTCCATGAGAAAGTGAATATCTTTAGCATATAACTCGGCAGAGAGATTCCTAACAGCATGATGAAGATCTTCAGTCAAAGGATTGGGTTCTCCACCAATAGAGAATTTTCTTCTTCGAATTTCCTCAATGTGTTCTTTGGGAGTAGCCATTTCTTTTTCTTAGTAATGTGACTCTGTGGAATGTATGAAGAAGAGAAGAAGACTCTTAACAGAGGAAAAAGGTAAAACTAAGTATTGGAAAGACTCTCTCTTTTACTTCTTGGAGAAGGAAGAAGGTTCAAAAGTAAAGTCACAGTATCTGTGTGTGTATTTATTAACGCATTATCGACAATAATTGTACGTTAAAGAAGTGTCTTTCCAAATTTCTGTAGTCCAATTCCTTCACCTTCTTCTAACTTTCCATTTTCCAACGGGTATAAAGCATCATCGGGTTTTCAATTGCCAAAATATTGGAATTTGCACCGTTTGTTAGATATTTTTTTGTTCGAATTTTTACCAAAAAATATATTCATTCATTTAAATAGAGAGATTATATCATGATAATACAAATCCAGCATTGTTAAACATAAAGGATGAATCTGTAAACAAACTCACAACACCAAAGTTAATAGCGTAAAATGGCTTAATGCCCACAAATGTGACAAAATAAAAGTCACGGGTGTACTCATGCTTCTAGATCTGTAACTTTGAGGCCCTAGTCATTGGTTGAATCAGAAATTGATCTGTCGATCTGAACCAAACGAACACCGCAACAATACGGAAAATCCAAACAAACACCGAAACAAGACGGAAAATCAAACACGCCGCACCAAGATGACGAACAAGAATAGCGCCGCACTCGGACGAAGAATCAAAACAATACGAAATAAAAGGTTGATCTATTTAGTAACCACTTATTTAGATAAAAAGACGGAAAACAAACAATATAGAGGGGTGATTCTAGGCCAAAAACTGACCTAAAACCAGTGTTTTAAAAACCGACTCGGCCCAGCCTGTCTAACGGATGATAACCGACTCGGTCAGCCCTCTGGATCGAAAATACACTGACTCGCCCTAAACCGGCCGGTTTTGTTAAAACTCGTTGACTCGTTGGGTTCTCGCAACCCGACTCGATTTTTTGCATGCGTTTGGAAAAAGTCTAAAAAGAGCTCATATTAGGGATCGAACACAAGACCTATTGTGAGACAATTGAGAGCGCTACCACTGCGCCATTGATGTTGTTGTGTTTGTTTTTCATTTTGATTCTATATATCAAGGTATTAATACCTCCGTTCACAAACAAATACTATATAGTATATATTGTACTCAATAACTCGTTTAGCTTCCACAAAAAAAAAATAACTCGTTTAGCAAAAACAAACACCATATTTGTTGAGTACATATTAATTTGTGTGATCTAAAATAGATTAATATTATGTATAAATAAATTTAAAAATATTAGTAAATTAAGATATTAATTTTTAAATTTTAGTAGATATAAAATAAACATAGTTATTAATTTTACAGGTACGAAAATTATATTATATACTATATAGGTCTTGAAAATTCGCGAAATAGAGACCGTGTCCGAGTCATGCGGCCCCGGTTTTGGTCATGCGGTTCAACTGTCGACTCCTCGGTCTGACCCTTGACCCAGTGACCCGATACCCATTTAGACATCTTGAATCGGGTGTTTAAACAACCGAGTCTGAATATGTACATTCAGAATCGGTTCTTTAAACAACCGATTCATAAAGTCTGTTTCAGTACTGAAATTTTTCACGATCCCTCCTCTCACACGTTTCCCTCATCCCTCTCAAACCCTATCGTTTTCGGTTTCCCTCTCACACCTCGTAACTTTGTAACCTTCCCATAGATCTTGCGAAATTTCAGCAGCGCACCCACAACCGAACTCGGCGGCACTCCTCCTTGGTGGTCTCCAGCGATGGTCTTTAGCTATCATCTTTCACCAACAGGTTCGACCTTTGATGACTTTTTATTAAACTTCTCCGCTTCTTCTTCGGATGTTTGATTTGCTGTGTATACTCCTCGAAAATTTCTAGTTTAATTTCTAGGCTTTTGATTTCACCAATGAATGAATTGTGATTCGCTGCTTCTAGTTAGTTTTGCGCCTCTATGCTGTTGGGTGTGAAAACACGCAGGATTTGCGAACCCTAACAGGAACCAGAATGGAAAACAAGAAAGAGGAAACAACGACTCACTCACACAGTATCAGGAACCAGAATGGAAAACAAGATAGATGAATGTAAATCCTTTTTAATTTCTTTGATTGTGAATCTTGTTTTCTTTGATGTTTATTTTCTTGACACTGAAACTACTAATTCAGACACTGAAACTAGTATCAGGTTATTCCCAATCCCTCTCTCTTTCATTTTTTTGTTTCTTCTGTGGTCTAAGTTTCTGTTTGTTGTTTTTTCACAGGGCGTGGTTTAAATTTCATGAGGACTTTTTTTCCTGTTTCTGTTACCGTCGATCATATTATATCCTTATTAACATTGCTAATAGCCTATTATTAATGTTTTTGTTATTTATTTGACTAATGTATTCTGCCTACCTTATCTAGCCATTTTGTCGTGTGTTTGTTTCCTTAATTCCTATGTTTACTCAATCTGGCTTCAGTTTCCCACCTGTAAGTAGTTTTTCTCTTTAGTGTTACCATCATCATAAAACATTTATTTGAGCAGAAAAAGCAGGGAAATAGAAAAACAAACAGACATGAGAAAGATTGAACTTTATTGATGTAGAAATCGGTCGCACAAGAAGTTACGCCAACTGTTCAATACATTTGAAAGTTTAAACTACAAAAAGACACGAAAAAGAGAGAAGCTGATTTCTGACTGTCCGTCTCTGTGGAACAGTGCTAAACATTTATGTCCTTGACCTTGATCACCTCCTCATCCAAGTCTTCAGGGGAGTTGTATGCCTTTCTTTACTTTTCATGCCCAAGCTTTCCGACCCTAATTTTTACCTGGATCGCCCTTTGCGGGTTTTCAATCCACCGGGTCGCTCTGATTTTGCCTAGGCCGCCCTTTGCGGGTTTTCAACCTACCGAGCTAATTCTTACTTGGCTTGTCTTTCTCTTTTTTCGTCTATTTCTTTCAGGCATAATACTTCTTCACTTGATCGGAATTGACGGGATTCCTTAAATCTTCTCCGTCCATGTTCGTGAGTATCAGCGCTCCTCCGGAGAAGGCTTTCTTGACTATGTACGGGCCCTCATAGGTGGGAGTCCATTTTCCACGGGGATCACTTTGAATAGGCAGGATCTTCTTGAGCACTAGGTCTCCCTCATTGAATCCTTGGGGGCGAACTTTCTTGTCGAAAGCGGTTTTCATCCTTTGCTGGTATAGCTGCCCATGACACAAGGCTGTGATTCTCTTCTCCTCAATGAGATTTAGCTGATCTAGGCGAGCTTGTACCCACTCTGCTTCTTCCAGCTTAGTTTCCATCAGTACCCGCAGGGAGGGTATTTCGACCTCGATAGGGAGGACTGCCTCTGACCCGTATACCAGATAGAAAGGGGTTGCCCCGGTCGATGTACGCACTGAAGTACAATAGCCGTGTAGAGCGAAAGGAAGCATCTCGTGCCAATCTTTGTACGTGACCACCATCTTCTGCACTATCTTCTTGATGTTCTTGTTAGCTGCTTCGACTGCCCCATTCATCTTGGGCCGATAGGGGGAAGAATTATGATGCTGGATTTTGAACTCTGCGCACAGGTCTTTCATCATTTTGCTGTTCAGGTTGCTGCCGTTATCAGTGATGATCTTGTTAGGAATACCATAACGGAAAATCAAGTCTTTCTTCACAAACTTGGCGACCACTGAACTGGTTACACTGGAGTAGGAAGCAGCTCCGACCCACTTAGTGAAATAATCGATTGCAACCAGAATGAAACGATGTCCATTTAATGCTTTAGGCTCTATAGGGCCAATGACGTCCATGCCCCACATTGAGAACGGCCAAGATGCAGTCATGACATTTAGAGAGGCAGGTGGCACATGAATGTGATCAGCGTAGATTTGGCACTTGTGGCACTTTCAGACGAAGCTGTAGGAGTCACCTTCCATCTGCAACCAGTAATAGCCGGCTCTCAAGATTTTTCTTGCCATGGTGTGCCCACTGGAATGAACCCCGAACGACCCTTCATGGACCTCGTTCATAATTTTTGCTGCCTCTTCCTCTGTCACACACCTCAGGAGGACCATATCATAATTTCTCTTGTAGAGAACTTCACCATTCAAAAAGAAACTCCTCGACAATCTTCTAAGCGTTCTTTTGTCATTCTCTGATGCCCCGGGGGGATATTCTCTATTGATGACGTACTGTTTGATATCTTAATACCATGGCTTGCTATCAGGCTCTTCCTCAATTGCAGTGCAGTAATGATGTGCTGGGAGACCCCGATGTTGGATTCTGATATGAGTTAGATTTTTATCGCAATTGATGTTGAACATTGACGACAGAGTTGCCAAAGCATCGGCCAACTGATTTTCACCTCGAGGGATATGCTGGAAAGTAGTTTCGTCGAAAGACTCCATCAATTCCTGGACATAATTACAATAAGGGATCAATTTAGGATCTCTGGTCTCCCAATCACCTCTCACCTGATGAATAACCAAAGCCGAATCACCATACACATCGAGTCTTTTAACCTTCCATTCGAGGGCTGCCTGAATCCCCAAGATGCACGCTTCATATTCTGCGATGTTGTTAGTGACATAAAAGCTCAATCTGGTAGTGACCGGAACGAAACGGTTATTTGGGGAGATTAGCACAACCCCAGCTCCGTGCCCCCACACATTGGATGCGCCATCAAATATCATCCTCCACCTCTCCTCTTCTTGAGACTTTCCTTCCTCAAACAGTGCCATGATGTCTTCATCTGGAAAATCATACTACATTGATTGGTAGTCTTGAATTGGCTGACATGCTAAGTACTCGGCGAGTGCACTGCCCTTGACCGCTTTCTGCGTGACATGCAGGATACCGTACTCTGACAATAACATCTGCCAACGAGCGATCCGTCCTGTGAGTGCTGGCTATTCAAAAATATACTTGATTGGATCCATTTTAGATACCAACCAGGTTGTATGACTCAGCACGTACTGCCTTAGACGATGAGCAGCCCATGCTAAGGCACAACAAGTCTTTTCTAGCACTGAATATCTCGTCTCACAGTCAGTGAATTTTTGTCCTAGTAAATGACATCAAGCAATATGTACCTTACAAGAACGAAGTAAAATATTATTTGAACCAAATACAAAAAAAAAATGAGAACTTGCTTAGAAAGCTTGATCATCAAAGCTTTTTCCTTTTGGTCCAATCCAAAGATGTACCAATGTATTCAAAGTACAATATTCAATTTAAGCAAAAAAATAGACGTTACAAAAATTAAAAAAGAAAATGAGTAGCCTAACACGGTGAGTACATAATTCATCTGCATTATTATTATTATTATTAGAAAATCAAAATAAAAGAAAATTTACCTGAACAAGCTCCATGAGAAAGTGAATATCTTTAGCATATAACTCGGCAGAGAGATTCCTAACAGCATGATGAAGATCTTCAGTCAAAGGATTGGGTTCTCCACCAATAGAGAATTTTCTTCTTCGAATTTCCTCAATGTGTTCTTTGGGAGTAGCCATTTCTTTTTCTTAGTAATGTGACTCTGTGGAATGTATGAAGAAGAGAAGAAGACTCTTAACAGAGGAAAAAGGTAAAACTAAGTATTGGAAAGACTCTCTCTTTTACTTCTTGGAGAAGGAAGAAGGTTCAAAAGTAAAGTCACAGTATCTGTGTGTGTGTATTTATTAACGCATTATCGACAATAATTGTACGTTAAAGAAGTGTCTTTCCAAATTTCTGTAGTCCAATTCCTTCACCTTCTTCTAACTTTCCATTTTCCAACGGGTATAAAGCATCATCGGGTTTTCAAGGTTTAAATATATATTACCCCCCTCAAATATACCCATTATCCATTTTTTGCATGCGTTTGGAAATAGTCTAAAATGAGCTCATATTGGGGATCGAACACGAGACCTATTGTGAGACAAATGAGAGCGCTACCACTGCGCCATTGATGTTGTTGTGTTTGTTTTTCATTTTGATTCTATATATCAATATATTAATGCCTCCTTTCACAAACAAATACTATATAGTATATATTGTACTCAATAACTCCTTTAGCTTCCACCCAAAAAAAATTACTCGTTTAGCACAAACAAACATCATATTTGTTGAGTACATATTAATTTGTGTGATTTAAAATAGATTAATACTATGTATGAATAAATTTAAAAATATTAATAAATTAAGATATTAATTTTTATATTTTAGTAGAGATAAAATAAACATAGTTATTAATTTTACAGGTACGAAATTTATATTATATACTATATAGGTCTTGAAAATTCGCGAAATAGAGATCGGGTCCGAGTCATGCGGTCCCGATTTTGGTCATGCGGTTCAACTGTCGACTCCTCGGCCCGACCCTTGACCTAGTGACCCGGTACCCATTTAGACAATTTGAATCGGTTGTTTAAACAACTGATTCTGAATATGTACATTCAGAATTGGTTCTTTAAACAACCGATTCATAAAGTCTGTTTCATTACTGAAATTTTTCACGATCCCTCCTCTCACACGTTTCCCTCATCCCTCTCAAACCCTATCGTTTTCGGTTTCCCTCTCACACCTTGTAACTTTGTAACCTTCCCATAGATCTTGTGAAACTTCAGCAGCGCACCCACAACCGAACTCGGCGGCGCTCCTCCTTGGTGGTCTCCAGCAATGGTCTTTAGCTCTCACCTTTCACCAACAGGTTCAACCTTTGATGACTTTTTATTAAACTTCTCCCCTTCTTCTTCGGATGTTTGATTTGCTGTGTATACTCCTCGAAAATTTCTAGTTTAATTTCTAGGCTTTTGATTTCCCCAATGGATGAATTGTGATTCGCTGCTTCTAGTTAATTTTGCGCCTCTACGCTGTTGGGTGTGAAAACACGAAGGATTTGCGAACCCTAACAGGAACCAGAATGGAAAACAAGAAAGAGGAAACAACGACTCAGTCACACAGTATCAGGAACCAGAATGGAAAACAAGAAAGATGAATGTAAATCCTTTTTAATTTCTTTGATTGTGAATCTTGTTTTCTTTGATGTTTATTTTCTTGACACTGAAACTAATAATGCAGACACTAAAACTAATAATTCAGACACTGAAACTAGTATCAGGTTATTCCCAATCTCTCTCTCTCTCTCTCTCTCTCTCTCTCTCCTTTTTTTGTTTCTTTTGTGGTCTAAGTTTTTGTTTGTTGTTTTTTCACAGGGCGTGGTTCAATTTTCATGAGGAATTTTTTTTCCTGTTTCTGTTACCGTCGATCATATTATATTCTTATTAACATTTCTAATAGACTATTATTAATGTTTTTGGTATTTATTTGAAATGTGTAACATTGTAATTCCTAGTTGTCATGCTCAAAATCTACTAAACTTGGATAGTCCATCTCTTACACAGTACCGTCACAACAAGATTCATTAATCATGAATTTCATGCATCACTTTAGATAGCTCATAAAAATATTATAAGTTACCACACATATGAAACAACAATTAAAATCACATTCTTAGCTCACTCAATTACAATTATATTACCTACAGTAAAACAGTTAGTTTACACATTACGAAACCATCATCAATTTTACACCAGTTTCAATCCGTTCAACTCTAAGCTAATTTATCTTCATTCACACATCAACAAGTATTCAATTTCAGAAACATTAAGGTTTCAAGGATGTCAAGTTATACAAACACTAATAGCCACACATGAAGGGAAAGGAGATTCACAACAAAATTTAAGAAATCCTCAAGTCATTAAAAATGGAAGCAAATATGAGTTTACACAATGCTAAGAAGAAAGAAAATTCCCATGAGTACCCACACGTCCTTTAACACTCATAACGTTCACACACGAATAATGCCAAGAAAACCATGTACAAATTATGGAAGCAATAAAATAATACAAAATGTACTCCACATTCTAGAATTGTTAAGAAAACATTGAAAAAGACTTGATTCTCCTATTATATTTTCAATGAAAAGAATTGGTCACTAACAAAACTATGCAAATATTAGATATCTTATGAGGGAATCTCCACAAAATCAAAAAATTTCTCAACCATTTCGGAACTCCATAATACACTCAATTTCAATGATTCACACTTGGTAACAATCCTCATATTATCATGATATGCAACTAGACGACAAATCCTAATGCAATAACACCTTAGAGTTTGGATGGTCAGTGAAATCACCAAATCATGATGATTTATAAATGTAGTTCTGTGGTGAACTTTCAGAGTTCACCTTTTTACTGTTTTAGTGTTTTACCATTCTTCCATTGACTATCCTAACTTACAAAGCAACCATAACTCACTTTAATTTCAAGCCAACACAATTACCAAACAACATTTGCAATATCCATGAATCCTCAACTCTACGACACATCAATGTTGAGCCAATCACAAGCAATAGAGCATATCACAATTCAATTAACTTTAATTAATTGTACAACAAGATCAATGGAGAACATGATAAGTTCAATGCATCAAATTTTAAAAGCTAAGGTAAATTAGGGTGGCTATTTTATTAAGTTGAAAATATCTTTCAATGTCTAGTTATAGTTGTAGTTCTTCTCATTAGCTTTCCAACGCACCCAAGAACACTCAAATCAGAGTTCTGGATCAAAAGATACGAAGGAAAGAGTTGGAAGGCTAACAAGAAAAACTATCAACCAGAAGGACACACACGGACCGTGCTTACATACGCACGACCCGTGCTTCCTGTGCAGCACCAGAAAACCATTTTTAAAGGTTGTTTAAGCATCCCTTGAAAACCAACTCGACCCCAAATACATTCTCAGTTTACAAAACAACAGTGTCAAACTCAAATTCGAACCGAACATGTGTACAACAACATGTACAATATCAATCAATTCATTTAAACATTTCATAGATCACACACATGCAAATCACTTATTTATGGACACCATTTCAGTAACTGATCAGTGAATTTTAATGCACTATTTATAGCTTTTCATTTGGTGATTTTAATTGTGCTTTTTGCCCAATATTTAAGTCTTAGCACGTTTCTAGACTTTGGGTCTTAATTGAGCAATATAACAATTTCTTGATTAATTCTTGTTTTTATTGCATATTGACCCCTGTCTACTCTGTAGGCCATAAATTTGTCTGTGCTTATTTGATTGACGCATGCAAACATGCGTTAGAAAGTTAAGGCATAGAGCTACAATTCTTCTGTTGAGCTCGAAACCCAATTATGAAGTCTGGGAGGTTAAAACTGCAAAATACCGAAGCAGCACTGTGTAAAACGGGTTTACGGGCCAATTTACTATTTTTATTTGGCTTTTATCCAAGAATCCGTTTAGGGATTTTGGTTTTCGTTTTTAGTCTTTTAAATACAGTTTTCAGAGCCATCTGGGCTCTCTTACGCATTCCTATTTTCAATTTTACGTTTTGTGCTGTAACCTCCATGGAAGCTTAAAGCCCTAGATCAATCTATTGGTGAAGAGTGTTGCTGTAAGGATTTTGAGGTTCAGTGCTTAATGTTTATTTTATTTTTATGGTTTTAATTCTTTCTCTATCAATTTCATCTCCATAATTCTTGCTGCAAATTCGGTTTGTGTTTTGCTTAATTACTCAAACTCTGATTTGCTTATGTGATTCGTTTTATGATTCAGTTTTGCTTAATCACTTAATCATGATTATGTTTTGCAACTTTCATTATACAAACTTTTTATCGCTTGTTTAATTTAGTTTGGATAGGAATTGATAGAGTCTATGACACTTGTTTATAGGATTGATAGAATTCAGTTATGATGTTAATTGTGATACTGGCACTTGTTCGCTATCACGATTGATTGAACACACTGTTTTGATGCTTGCTTTAAAACGCTGTGAATTCGTATAAACTGACTGGCCCTTGTTCACTTAGTTTATGATCAATCAAGAATTATCAAACCTTGCACAAATCCTTATTTTAGAACCGATGAGAAATCCAAGAAACGCACCTGAAACCAATGGATTGATTGTCTATCTTTAATTGTTTTTCTTCATTAAACATCAAACTCTCTCCTAAACCCCCCCCCCCCCTTTTATTGTCTATTTAGGTTCTTGATTTTGGTAATTTCATTATTTAGAGGTCCTCGAGAGACGACCAAGGTCTCTTACCTTGATACTATGTTTACTCTTTTTAATTATTTTGACCCGCGTACGACCGCCGATAAGTAACAAGCAATCCAGACCACATGCATACATTCATCCATATCCTCATCAACTTAAAATACGATTTATCATTTGAAACCGCATGCATTAACTGAAAATAATAGACATACGTAAGGGACTCACTTGGATACCAACTTGTTCTTTTGAAGAAAAACAAAACAACAAATTTTGAACAATAAAAATTAAGGATCAACGAAACTCAAAACAACTAGATAAATAACTTTATAATCGAAAACAAAACCGATTGAAATGATCCAAATTCTTCTTGTGTTGAATTTCCCAACATCACAAATGTGAATTTCTAAGAATTGAAATAGAAAACGAAATGATGTTGAAATCGTACAATTTGACCATTTTTGGAAAACTTAGGATGCCTAGTTCCTAAAGAATTTTATTTCTCACTTTATAGACCCCATTAAACACAATTGTTAAAACGATACATCAATTTCGAAAATGGGACTGTTTACGTTTTCTTACTGATAAAAGATTTTGAGACACGAAAACTTGGTTAAGGAAAACTGATATAGCTTCCTAAAAGGCATAATTCGTTCAAAAGGAGTCATAGGTAGTAGGAAAAATTACTGAATCTAGGCACACACCCATTTTAGAAAAATTTAAACAAACACAATCGATGTCGCATTTAGCAAATCAGTATGCAATAAAAATCCCCACTTACAAGACCCATGATCTCAACAATAAAACAATGGCATTTTGCAACTTCAGCATGTACAGATAGTTCATCAAGTAAGACAATACAATACCATTCCATGAGTATTTAGTATGAGTTCCAAATCAATAATGCAAGAAGTCTTTTCCAACAACAATCCTTGAAATTTCAACCATAAACATGTCAAGCGCACACAATAGTAAAAAGACTCGTTTTTGGGTAAAAGATTTTTCTACCAACAAGAATGGACATCGAGAGGTAACATGGACCTTGGCCAACACAAGGCATGAGATAGATTTGACCTAAAGAAAGAACATGGACTTGAATGTGAAACATCTTTGAGAAAATGGCAACAACAAAACTTCACAAAGAATTACTAGTTAAAGAAACATTGCTAATAGAATGACATTTCCTAACGGAAGATTTTCCAATCAAACAACTTTTTGGGGTAACTGAATAAGAATTATACGATGATGCTACAGTCGAACTGACTCCAATGAATAGACGGCTACCCACTATCCTTCGAATCAACACGGATACCCATTCCCTGGTTTCGCCAAGTCCTCGGTAGCCCCTGTAACACCCATTTCTACCCGATAAAAATAATGCAAAATCAGAGTTCATAAAAATCTTTTTCAACAAACAATGGAGTGCCACATTTGCTTCGTGAAACAACAGACGGTTTAATTCGCTTTTGAAAACAGATACATAACGCTTTCGGATGAACCGATAAAACAACCTTTTAGTCTTCTCAATAATTCCTCTTTAATTACTACGCAGTGGATTCATAACAAGTTAACTCAAATAAACGTGGCGTCTCAACAACTCAAGACAGCTTAAAACAACGACGTAACAACTCAAAACTTCAATAACGACATAACATAGCAACAATATTAAAACGCGTGTTCATTCCCCCGAGTGCTACGTATCAGAGCGACGACACCGACCCGAACTAATAAAGGTGCAACGTCATTCATTCGAGGTTACCTGCACGTTACCAACATCGGGGTAACATTCAAACAGAAGGGGTGAGATATCAAACTATATAATGAATCATATGAAAGACAATATATATCAGGTCAGGGCGTCAAATCATCATTTCACAGCAGTCAATACCAACACATCACAACGGTCAAGTCATTACGTCACAACAGTCAAAATCTTTTCAATCGCATAATTATGCAACATGAATGCGGAATGCAACTCGACTCAGGGCCACCGCCCTATAATGCATGTGGTACCGTAATCCAGCCAATAAATAGAGGCATCAACATCGTAACATCATTTCATCGTAATTTGCCAGTCCAGGCCATCGTGTTTTGAGCATAGCTCCATCGTAAAAATATGTCATGTATGCGACGCTATGTAAATGCACAACCAATAAACAACATTACATAGCAACGCAACAACATCGGAAATCTTCGTTGGCCATAGGCCTACAACATACCACCTGCCAATAAATAGAGGCAATTCAACTTGGAGTAACATCATCAACTAACAACATCTGAACCAACAATTCAGCCACAACAATGGGCGCTAAGGCGCCAACGAGCAACAACAACAACCATAGGCGCTAAGGCGCCAACATGCAACAACAACAAACAGGAACAGCAACACAGCAACAACAACAACAATAGCAACAACGACAACAGCAACAGCAACACTGGAACAACAACAACAACAACACCAACAGCAACAGCAGCAACAGCAACACAGCAACAGCAACACAGCAACAACAGCACAATAACAGCAACACAGCAACAGCAGCAGCAGCAACACAGCACAGCAACAGCAGCAGCAACACAGCAACATAGCACAGCAACACAGCAACAGCAACAGCAACACAGCACAGCAACACTAGGGTGTGGCGCCTAGGGACAGGGCGCCAACACCAGCAACACAGAAACAGGGTGTGGCGCCTAGGGACAGGGCGCCAACACCAGCAAGCAACAAATCACCAAGCACAGGGCGCCTAGGGCGCCAATTTCAGCAACAACAACAGGGACTAGGCGCCTAGGGCGCCAGTTTCAGCAACAGGGGACAACACTGGGCGCCTAGGGCGCCTTTCTCAGCAACACAAAAATAACACTGGGCGCCTAGGGCGCCATTCTCAGCAACACAGAAACAATACTGGGTGCCTAGGGCGCCACTTTCAGCAACATCAAAAACAGCACTGGGCGCCTAGGGCGCCACTTCCAGCAACAACCAAAAACAGAAAAATAGTGACAGGCAGGAACATGTACAAGGCGCCAAGGGCACTAGATTCAGCAACAACAAAACGCAGAGACATTGACTGGGCGCCTAGGGCGCCACTTTCAGCATATCAATTCGAATTCTCATGATCATGGCAAAATACAAGAATAATTCTAGGGCATAGGAATATCAATCAAACAAACATAATTATTCAACGGGGCATCCAATACATATGTGATCATACATATGACAATCATCAAACCCTAACCCTCACATAAAGTAATTCATATATCCCATTATAAGGCTTGAATCCCACCCTTACCTTAGCCTTAGAAGATCACGAACCCTAGCCTCCTCTCTCCTCTTGGCGTCGCTTTCTCCCTCTTCTCTCCTCTTGGCCGTCGCGCCCTCTAGCTCTCTCTCACTCTCAAACTTTTTTTGTTTTTCTAATAATGAAACCCTAACTAGCTTCCTACTATTCATCAACTCATTTAACTTCATGGGCTTTCCCTTAGCTTATGCGACTTAATCATGGGCTTTTTCCCTAACACCTCTCCTTTACTAATCCTAGCACCAATAATAGGTCCACATACACTAACATATAGTTATTCCATTATTTTTCTATCAAATAAATTCCCAAACAATTCAATTAAATAATTAATTAAATTTTTGGGGCGTTACAGCCCCCAGCTTTTGTTGTGCGCTCTGATAAAAGAATGAAGTCGAGAATCCTATAGTTCAGAATTTTCAGAGATTTTCGGGGCTAAGACAACCAATTGTCATTATTCTCAGTACCTTGCATGAAATACTGAGTTGATCAGGCTCAATACTTTACACAATATGCTGAGAGGTTCTAACACTTACTTGTCACAGTCCCTAGCAATCTCGATCCATCTAATCTACTTACCGCAGAATCACTAAGTCCGACTAGGTCGAACTGCTCTAATACCAAAATGTAACATCCTAGATTTTTAACTGGCAATAAATATCCAGAATATTATCATTGAGATCTTTCAAAGTACGTTTTCATAATTTGGATTAACAAACACAACCTTAAGGACTTACACTGATAGGATTTTCATAAAATAAAACTTGGTTCGAACTTAAATCGAACATTTCAGTAAAAATTACCTATCGGAGTCAACGATACAACTTTAATCCAAATTACAATTACATAACTAACTTAATACAACTTAGTTCATGTCTTGAGCAAAGACAATCACAAAAGGTCTCAACAGATGAGACTAATACATCACACATGCTGAAACTCTAAACTTCAAGGTCCTCCACTAACGGAATCCTTTCTATGGAGCATTACCTTCTATTGACTTCGCCTGCTTATCTGAAAACAACAAATATGAGGAGTGAGATTACATAATCTCAGTGAGTCCTTTCGAGACTCCCTTACCATAATACACTTCGAGTATCTTTTATTAATTACCCCCTAACGCAATAGGCTTACATAATATAAAAACTATTACGTACACAATAGGGAACCCGTGTTCTATAAATAAATAGAACCCTCTAACTAAACCTATTGGGCCTTGAGATAGTTCATGACACCACCCCAAGTACATCATCCATTCATTAGTTCATTTATGGTGTACTTATATATGTACTAAGTAGTTTTCTCACTCGCGTTTTTGAAAAGAGTTTAACTCGACATAAAACCATTTAGCCGTGACCTCAAAACACATTACAAGTCGATACAGGTACCGTAGTAATAATCCTTCAATTATAAACCAAATAACTTTAATTGGATTAGGATTGGTGTTGGGGAGGAGTTGGTACCAAAAAGAATGTGAAATTGGAATATTTCAGTTTTAAAAAAATAGAAGGGAACACTGTATGGGAACAGATTCACAGTCCTAGGAATTGATTCACAGAGTAGGAATAGATTCACAATCTGGGAACAGATTCACACTCCTGGGAATCGATTCACAAAATAGGAACAAATCCACACTCTGGGAACAGATTCACAGTCCAGTGGATCGATTCACAGAATAGGAACAGTTCCACACTCTGGGAACAGATTCAGTCCTGGGAATCGATTCGCAGAATAAGAACAGATTCCCAACTTGTGCAGTAAAACAAAAACTTTGTTTTTAAAACACTTTTGAGCATCCCATTTGGTGCTAATTCAGCTCAAACTTATCCCCAACTCAAAATGCAACCTTATTACCATTAAACTCAATCCATAGTATGTTGAGAACAACAATTACAACACCAATTAAACATAAATTTCCATTCCAATTCAGGGTCCAAATTAATCATTGTTCAACAAATAATCCACTCAACATGCATCTTTAAGTCACATGCATTCATCAATTGGTTCCATTAACAACTCAAAACAAACATGCATCAGCTAAAATACTAAAGAAAGGGGATAAGGACTCACTTGTTCAGCTGAAACTTTAACAAGCAAAACAATGGTTCTAAAAGATGCAACCTCAAGCTCCTAACACTCCAATCAACAACCCCCAAGCCCTCAAATTGCGAAATGAGCTTCAAAATATCAAGAGAAGTAGAATGCAATTCCTATCTCAGCTCCTATTACCCCCTAAAGTTCAAAAACTGAACATGCAAACGGACATTTTTATGGTTTCATGGTGATTGTGATTTTGGGCAGATTTGGGGCTTTCTTTGGGTTGGTGATTTGCGACATTGAGAAGGAGAGAAGTGGGGTGATGGTGAAGTGTTGTTGAAGAACAAGGTTTCTATGAAAAGAATGGGATGATTCTCCCATGGTTGCTCTTTCTTCTTTCTTCTTTGAGCTCTCTCCCTACTCTCAAACCCTCTCTTCTTTCTTTTCTCAAGTCTTGGGAAAACTGATTTATGAGTGTGGGGTTGTGTGGTTTTTCCCTAAGCTCACTTGTTTTATGAAGAGTTTTAATGAAGGACAAGAGGGTCTTTTTGGGTATAGAGGGTGAAGACAACTTAAATGGGGTTTGCACTCTAATGCAAATCACTAACTCTCACCCAATAATTCCCCAATATCACTTATGCATCCAAGACACAATAAATCACAAGGAAATAAAATTAATGTCTACAATAGACTGAGTAAACAAAGCATTTAAAAATTAATTCACCAAACACCTCAAGTCAATCAATAAAATCATAAGCAAGCCACTTAGAACTCAAAGTAATTGGGTGTTACACAAAACATAAAAATAGGTCAAGAACTCACTTGTTCCGAAGTAGTTTCAAGCAATGAGCAGAAACACTACACAAAAAAATAGGAACGGTTAAAATTGCCAGCGGCGGCGGTTATTACCGTCGTTACTGAAGGCTGGCGGCGGTTCAAGCAGCGCCGTAGTTTCCAGTGTCGCGAGGTGCTTCTCGCGGCGGTTCTGGTAACCGCCACACAACCTGTCGCGAGTGTAGCGGCGGTTTGTAATTGCCGCAAATTGCCCAACTGATTTTCAACGCTCATGATTAAGGGCGGTTCTAAACCGCCGCAAAGAATAAAAAGAGTTTTGTTTAAAATATGGGGGCGGTTGTAAACCGCCGCGAGTATTCACAATTAATTTTTTTTAATGGAATTCATTTTTTTTTGTGGTAATTTTAACGTGCATAAAAATCCAAAGGCAAATCTAGATTAAGGGAAAGAGGGCATTTTCATTAAATTAACTTGTAGAGGAAACTTTCTACTTTAAGGACTATAACTAGAGTGGCAGGCAAGGAAATCAAATGAATAAAAAGCTAATCACACCAAATGAATAAAAAGCTAATAATGTTATTGTAACTCTCCTAAAGAAATAAATATACCTGGTGATATATGTCGGCCCAAAACAAGACAAGCAATGTATAAGTAGAGAAAAACAAAAGACCGGAAACTTCCATTAGCACCTGCTCCAATGCCTATAACATGATATAATAAGAGGTCAGAACATGATTGCAAAATTATTGTAACAAGAAATGAAGAGGGAAATACCTTTGGTGTAATTGCAAAAACATTTTTGTACAAACCAAAAAGAATTGCCCTCACTGCAAATGCAATAAATATGAGTTTAGCAAAAACAAAAGAAAAGATAAGCTAAAAGAGGTGTTTGGAATAGACGATTCAAAGCTCTTACATAAATTGATGACAACAAAATTCATCAAGTGAAAAACCTTCTGAGTTGTCCACCCATATTCAGGTACCCTCATTTGAATCCTCACCAATTGCACCTGATTAAAAACAAATTAATTAAAAAAAGAAAGAAAGAGTGATTAAAAACAAAAGATGCGAAAAATGAAAGAAAGTGACTTACGAGGGCAACAAAAGAAACGAAGGCATAAACGACACAAACTATCATATAGTTCAGAAACTGAAACATTCCTAAGTTCATATAGTTCAAAGTTATGGGGATTGGGGACTTTATCCATAAACTACAAGATCAAAAACCCAAATAAAGAGAGAAGCAGTAAATAAATAAATAATAAAGAGTGAAAAGTCAGAAAAATCGAAGATGGAATCTGAAATAAATAAACCCTATCTGAAATCTGAAAGGAGAATCATGATGGAATCGACAATGATACAAAAACAAACAGTCTTAGTCACAGTCACAATGAAAAATCGAAGACGTGAGATAATGAGAGGAGGAAGAGACGAAGTGGAACTCAGAAAATGAAAAATCAAACTAAGAGTACCTGTAGCTAGCGAAAGGGAAGAGACGAAGTGGAACCCTAATAGCGAAAGGGAAGAGACGAAGTGGAACCCTAATAGCTGTTAGCGAAAGGGAAGAGAAGAACTGATTAAGGGTTTGTGATTTTTAGCAACAAAGTTCGCGGGCAAGTGAAAAGACCGACGCGCGTCTTTGTTCTTTTTTTCAGAAATTCAGAACCGCCGCAACGCAATGTCAACTGCTGTCGGTCTTCCTTGTTGAAGGTCGTTAAAGGGAACCGCCGCGGGGTCAAGCTCAGCGACGACGGTTGGGGCTAACCGCCGCCAACCAAGTGTCGCTACTGGTCCCTCTCTTTGTAGTGAAAAATGAGTTTCAAGACCCCAAAAATCCAAATTCCAAGGCACCAATCAACTCCCAAAAGCTTCAAACTCGACCCCAGCTCCTAAACCCTCCATTTGAGTGCTCTAATCCACAATGTAGCTTGAGAATCACTAGTATCAAGCTTCCAAATACACATGCAACCCGGAAATGTTCAATTCAAACTACCTTAACTCTTGAGCACTTTCAAAAATGAAGGAGAATAATAGAAGATGAAGTGGAACCAGTGATGAGTCATATTTAGATGTGTTATTTATGCTCTTATCACTTAAATCAACACAAGTTCTCAAGTAATATTCGTTCTTTATTAGGTAAATATTATTTATTTAGAGGAAAGAAGGGTTAGGAGCTTGTTTGTTATCATTTGGCACATTTGGTGCCTTTTTGAGTATTTTAATGTCTCTGTTGAGTGCTGCAGTGGTAAGCCAGCGGTAGACGCTACAGTGCCTATATGACGGTGGGACATTTGGATATTTATAAAGCCACTTGCTGAAACGATGAGTCATCACCCTTATCTCTTATCCTCAGCATGACATTTCAGCCCCCAAGTGGATGCTTCAAGACACTTGGCGCCTCCTACATGTGTCCCATGTGATAGTTGGTGATTTTAATCATCACACCTTTTTGTAAAGTAGCTTTATGAATAATATCTAATGAGGATATTATCTATTAGGGATATATCTAATCCATCTTGTTCAATAAGTAAGGAGAATTCATACAGAGAGAGAGTTTTAACATGGAGGAAACTATCTTGACATTGTAGCTTTCCTCCAGTGTTATTCCACTCTTAAGCTTTTATTTTTAGTATAGTTTCTAGATTTCATTCAAGGTTTGCTCACGCCATAGCTTCATCCTTCGTATGTGACTTGGGATCATTGGAGTGTATCTTTTGCAACCATTCTCCTCTTGTCTTCCTATGGTAATATGAGCTTTTTAGTTTGTATTATGTTGATGAAACTTGTTATGAGCTAATCACGTTGTAGTTGGATTGTTCTTAGTGTGTAATGAACTTTGAGTAGCTTTTATGTAATATTATGATGTTTGCGTTTTATTCCTTGTGTCATAATGCTTTCAACTTTGTTTTGGGAATGGCCAACTAAAACAAGAGGGCTTTGTGGGTACAGACATGGTTCACAAAGAGAACTCAAGGAATGATATGAATGAAAAACCTTTTAAAGGCATTTGAAGGAAATACTACTTAACTCTAAACATAGGGGAGTAATAGTTCATAAGGTACATACTGTAAGATCTTAATATACAGGGGTAAAACTTATTTAGAGCCTAGACATAGGAGTCTTGTAACATAGCCCTGACGATAGTGACTGAAAGCACGCCACCATGCCGCTACAGCGTCTGTTGACATTGTAGCGCTACAGCGCTTAACGCTACAGCGCTTAACGCTACAGCGCTTAACGCTACAGCGCTTAACGCTACAGCGTCTAATATTATAGAACACTACTCTTGGGAATTTACATAACTACTGAGCTATCCAACTCACTCTTAAATACTTTCAATTCATTACTGTTTTCACATCTTTATTTATTCATTTGCAATTATGTTACTTACAATACTTGTTGACAACTTGTTATTGTTACTTATTTTTCTCACTAGCTAAATTACTAATTTAAATATAGAAGTAAACTCAACAATCTCCGTGGGAACGATCTTTACTTATCATTATATTACTTGTTGCGATTGTGTATACTTGCACATCTACTTTTCGGACAACAACCAGCTGCACTATAAGCTTTTGAACTATCAATGCATGGTGAAATGTGAAAGAATGGAGTGATTGTGTAGGGTTTTCAGTTGTGCATGCTGAAATGAAGCTCTCTCACTCTCTTTCTTTTCTCCTCTTCGAACTCTCCTTTTCTCTCCACTCTCGATTCTTTCTTTTCTTTCTTTTTTCAAAACATATGAGAGAGTGTGTGTGTGTGTGTGTGTGTGTGTGTGTTTTGTTTAGTGGGCAACATGTTTGGTGGGTTTTAGTGAGTGTTTGATTGGTGAAATACCTATTGTGCCCTTCTCTGCTTCCTCACTTAAACTTCACTTAGTTACCCAATCAAACACCCAATTTATACAAGTATTCCATTTTACTCAATTAAATCATGAAATTATCACTCAAATCAACAAATAATTAACTCACTTAGCAACAAATAATTAAAATTACTTAATAATCAAAGTAATTAAAAACAATTACTTTGGGTTGTTACATTGAACTAAAAGGGGAAGGAGGAAAGTCACATGGAATGTCAAGTGTTGCTAGCTACAAGAAGAGTTCTCCACCAAGCTCTAATGAGTTGCCAAAAACCCCAAATTCGAAAATGCCCACCTCTCTCTCTCTCTCTCTCTCTCTCTCTCTCTCTCTCTCTCTCTCTCTCCTCTCTCTCTCTCTCTCTCTCTCCTCTCTCTCTCTCTCTCTCTCTCTCTCTCTCTCTCTCTCTCCTCTCTCTCTCTCTCTCTCTCTCTCTCTCTCTCTCTCTCTCTCTCTCTCTCTCTCTCTCTCTCTCCTCTCCTCTCTCTCTCTCTCTCTCTCTCTCGCTCTCTCTCTCTCTCTCTCTCTCTCTCTCTCTCTCTCTCTCTCTCTCTCTCTCTCTCTCTCTCTCTCTCTCTCTCTCTCTCTCTCTCTCTCTCTCTCTCATTCTAGCTTAGTTTCTCTATCGACTTCTTTTCTTTCAAGCACCCAAAAGGAATGACAAAATAAAAATGGCGACAAGGTAATATCGAAGGCAATTAGATCGTTATTTTGGACATTTACTAATGAGCAATAATAATTAGATCAATTCTACACTAAAATATGTGAGTCTAAACAAAGCAATAATACGATAATAGCCAAAGTAATTACATGATTACTTTGGGTATTACATTTATAAGAAAAAGTTATAAATATTATTTTATATTTATTATTTAGATTACTTTTTTACTCTTATTTAAAATATTTATCTTTTTAGTATTAGTAGGTGTATTCAATGTCTCACAATATACTACCGATAAGGGTTGGTCTGAATGGTAACTGGATTTAAATCTTACCTCAACGTCTCGAGTTCGAATCTTGGGTGTGGCAAAAACTCTGTTGGAAGAGAACCACATGGGCCGGCAAAACCTGATACTCGTGGCCAGCCAAGTTCCCCGGTGTAGAATAGTCATCGACAAAACCGGTGTAAACTGCACACCAATGACATGGTAACCAAAACAAATGTTTTACAATATACTCCATAAATGTATATTTGGAAAAATATTCCAAAAGTAAAATAATAAATTAATTAATTTTGATGATGTTTTATTTTTTCTCATATAATTAAGACAAGGTGGAGTATTTATAAGTACGTTTTAGAGAGAAATAATTAATTGTCAAAAAAAGAGAGAAATAATTAATGAAAATTAAATTTAAAGTGGGTAAAAAAGACATAATAATAAACATGGGTAAATATGAAATTGAACAATTAATTTAAATTAAGACTTTAGTTTTTATATTTAGAATAAAAAGTAACCTAATATTTTTTTTCATATCTTTAAGACATGAGATATTTTTGACTCGATATTTAAGACAGGAGATAGTAATAACTTATCATATATTTTTTTGGTTGTTTGATCTTCTAGTAATATTCAAAACATCCTTCCAAAGACCAAGTAATCAGGATATAAAAAATGTAATATAATTATAATAATGAGAAAATATTTTTAATACGTTGGGGTGAATAATCTTATTTAATCAGTGCGTTAGAGAGGAAAGTAAATTGATGCAGCTCAACTGGTGAGACACAAGTAAAGGAAGCAAAACATTGTAGACATGAATTTATAGGTAATTCAGCCATACTAGTACAATAACAGAAGCAAAAACAAGCTGTAAACAGACACATAGTAACAAGTAACCTTAGGATCCTAAAGATCAATGCAGAATGCTTGCTTAATCAGATGGGAAGGCAGAACTGAGGAACTCCTCATCCTCAAAGAAAATCTGCAAATTCTTAGACTCCATCAGAAAATCAATTTCTTCATTCTTGAATTTCAACACATAACCCAATGTGATCAGTTCAGAAAGTGCAGCTACATGATCGTGATTCTCGCACAAAACACCCTCGGATATTGCTTCAGAGAAATATGTGGCATATTTCAGTGCATTTCCATGATGCTCATCCATCTTGTGGAAGAAAAACTGGGAACTTTGCCTTTCCCAACGTACCATTTTGTTTGCTTCCTTAGTGATACTTTCTCCAGATGATAGTGATAAAGTGTAGCTTACACTCACTGGCTCCATTGTCTCAAAGAAACTCAGGTTGAGAAGAGATTGAACAACTTTGTGACTCTTCTCTGGTTCCATATTCAGACTAGAACAAGCAAGGAAACCAAGAATGAGCTTTACCAACCCCTTTAAGTTAAAATCTGGATCAACACGCTTCGGTTGAACACCATTCAGTAACGACGATTCTTCTTTGGATACAGATTCAGATATATTTCCAGCACCGACTTTTCTAAAAATGTCAAATAATTTACACCTGGAAAGTGGCACCAGGTTCTGTTGAGGACAGAACACAAAAACTTTCTCCTGCTCAAAAAGTTTCTTCAGATGAAGGCTATCTGGAATAAAAACATCTTCCTTATCCAACAAAAATATGTCATCATTTCCCGACATTGCAGGCAGCTTCATTAACCTGTCAGCAAGTTTCTTCTCTTTATTTGTGCTCAAATGTTCCAAGATAAACATCCAGAACTTGTAGCATTTGTCATATGACAGTTGCTCCACTGAACTCTCCCAGTCGTTCCAAAGGTCAAAATAATCATCAACTGTGGGCTTGCTCGTCACTTCCATCGCAGAAGAGAAAAAAGGAAGAACTTTCTTATCATATATATTTTCAAGAACATGAAACTTCGAAGCAAAAAGCTTATCCGGGTCATGTACGACACATTCTTCAGAATCAACCCAATTTCCATCTTTAGTTCCATTTGGAACCCAAATCTTTTTGGTAGCTTTCTCCTCAGGTTTCCAGCTGTGTTCAAACAAGTACCTGTAGATTTTCACAATGGTCTCATAATCAGAAAGAGAGTCAAGGTAGTCAGCAAGCAAGAAGCACCCTTTCTCAACGTCAATAGTGACTCCTATGGCACTGAGTTCTTTCTGGTAAGTTGCCATTTTAGCATCATAGTGATTCTCATCAATGAAGGGCCCATCAGTTGGCTCCAGGAACAAATTCCACTCAGAACCAAACAACAAACACTTTTCTGGAGGCCTATAACCAGCATGTGTCTTCAACCAGTTTCTTGATAATCTTTTGTGGAAATCACCGTCGATGGCAAGCTTATCATGCTCTTTCATTAGCATCCGGATGCATTCCAACAAAGAAAATACACTTTCAAGAGTAATTATAGAGGGATCTGAAGGAAAACTTAGACATTCAGTCACAAACCGCAATCCACCTTTCAATTCAGTAACAACTCCAATGCTTTTCAGCTCATCCCTGTACTCATGTATTTCTTTACCATAACAATTGCTGCTGTCATCAATGAAAGGGAGACGGGTTATGGAAGAGATATATTTCCACTCCGGACCATATAAAATACATTCCCTTGGGCAATTGTAACCACCAAATTTAGTATCCAACCACTTCTGATTATGCATGATGACAAGGAAATCAGAAGGAAATCTATATTCAGTCCCCTTCAGCTTTCTGTAACAAGAGAGAAATGACATAACATGCTGCTGGTTGAACGTAGTTTGTGATGCCATGTGTTTGAAGTGAGTAGCAAATTCTTTGATAGATTCCTCAAATTCAACCACTACTCCTATTCGCTTCAATTCAGCTTTGTAAGCTAAAATCTTCTCCCCATAGTATTTATAATCAATGACAGGAAAGCCACTGAATACCTCCAAAATACAGCCCCAAACTGGGTCATACAAGAAACATTTCCCTGGTGTTTGGAAACCCATGTTTGTCTTTAAGCAGCTAGCTCCCTTGAGTGAATTCAAGAGTTTACTAGGGGCATTCACCAAATGTATGCATTCCATTATCAAAAGAACAGCCTCAGCAGTCAATGAGGATAAGTTTGAGGCAAACTTAAAATGCTCAACAATAATTTTGTAATTTCCACTTAAGCCAATTATCACACCCAGCAACTTGAGCTCCTCTTTGAAACTATATATTTCCTCACCATAATAAGACTGATCAATGAAAGGGATGTCACTAATTTGTGATGCAACTTGCCAACTTGAATCATGCAATACAGATCCCACAGGAGACTTGAGTCCGTGACAAGTCTTTAGCCAACTCCCGTCTCTGATGCTACTGACAAATTTGTCCACGGGAAGAAGACTTTTCCTGAGATATTGGATGAACTTAAGCATCAAAAGAACATGATTCCTGCTTAATGTGAAAGAATTTGCGCGAGACATTAGCTCTCTTCCAACAAAATCACACGCCTCCTCACAACTGAACATCACACCAATTGTCTTCAACTCCTCCACGTACGTATTTATTCTATCCCCATAGAAGCTCTCATCAATCAGCGGAATGTCAACAAGAACAGAACCACTTTGCAAAATTCTTCCCAAGGAAGAGACAATTAGGAATGATTTTGATGGAGGCATGTATCCATCACCAATGGATACTTTCAGCCATCTGCCTTCTTTGATACATTTCAAGAACCTCTCTGGTAGATGAGCTCCCCTATACTTCAGATTCCGAATCCAATCGAGAAGCAAAAAGGCATTGTCTTTGGTAAGTGGTGTATCTACTTTTGAAAACCCAGCATTTGGAGGAGATATATCAGGTATGTCAGAAGCTCCAACACGAGTTTTGAGAAACTCAATAAGCTTCCCAGAACCTGTTACGTTTCCTGCATAACTAGATGAATGCAGGTACTCCTTTCCCAGCTCAACATAGTTTTCATTTCGCCATGGATTAGAAACAATCAAGCCTACCCATTTGCTCACGTTTGCAGGAACAAGAACCCCTTTTCTACTTTCAGTCACACATCCATAGTTGTCCACAAGTGGCATAGAACTACACAAAGCATCAACCTCCCGACTTGACAAATAACCCTTAGATAATGAATGATACAAGAAATGAGCATACACAATTGCATATTTGCAATTATTTTTACTGGTACGGCCGAGGATACCAGCAAATTTGTACACACTCAAGGGAGCAACATCAACATCATTTTCTAACCATTCCAAAAAAGTTTGTTTATGAGGAAATCGCAAGATAGCTTCCTGTGTGCTTTCTGGCATAAAAAACCAGTTTGTTGCACATGCAAATTCCTGGTTCCATTTTATCAGCCAAGAACTCGGACAAGACTCGCTCGGGTCTGCAAGTACTACTTCCTTGGCACCTGCATAGTTCTGTGTGCATTCATGAACACTGAAAAAGGATAGAGTCCCATCCGAGGACATATATTTAATCAACGGAATATTGATAATGTTGGTGCCCTTAAAGCTTGAAGACCAATTTTTGGCAACAAACAATAAAAGCTGAAGATAGATAACTTCTGATACTCCCCCCACAAGACTAGAACTCTGGATGCACTTTGCATACCAATTCACATTCACCGGCTTCACCCCTAAAAAATTGAGTACATTATCATACTCGCTTTTATCAAATGAAGAACTCAAGATTTTCCTCCCATCATGAGAAGATAGGTTAAGCAAGTGCACACCTTCTTCCCTAGCCTTTATCAAAATATCCCAGAAGTCCGGCAGTAGCCTGCCAACTTCGTGAGGCTTGTAGAAGTGCTTTTGCTCCGTGTATGTCTCAATCGGAACAATATTTTCTTCAACCAATTTTTCTTTGATTTTCTCCCTCACATAATTTAACTTCTCAAAGGGAGAACTATCAATGGGAAGGAACTTGAACATACGAGGCAAATTGGATACCGGCGCATGATCAGATCCTATGACAAGAGTTTTGAATGCATCCATAAAAGCCAATGGAACACATTCAAGTATCCCTTGGTTCCACTTATCATCCAAGAGAATTGTCTCCCTTGACGAGGCAAGGACAAAATCTGCCTGAATTATGAAGGGGAAATTGGTAACCATCTCTGTAGGAAGATATGCATAAACCCCTGGTAAGCTTTTTCCCCTGTGAAGCCTCTCCTGATTAGGGAAGGCCAATGTAACAACCAACTCTTCCACATCTGTTCTCCTTTCAACTACATTTTCCAATCTCACGGGAAATTTTTGCTTCCACATGTAGTAACTACATTCCTTTTCAACATCACTATTTTCCTCAGCAGAGAGACGGAGTGTGTAAGACTCGGCATTCATGTTTTTTCTTGTTTCAAAGTTAATCTCACTTGAAATTGACACGGCAGTTACAGAATTCTTTTCTGGATCCTCATTAACTTCTTTAACAGAAAGGTGTCTGATTTTTGACAAGAACAACAAAACTTCTGGATGCATGCTAGAAAGCTGCTGTTTCACAGGTTTGACCTTGTCTTGCTTCAGAGGTAAGACAAATGTTGTAGTCGGAAAGGAATCTTTAGCAGCACCATATATTTGCTTTATGTCAAGAAGGGTTGGCTTCTCCTCAACCCATTCAGGAACTACATACCCAAGACTGCAATGAGGACAAGGCCTCTCATTGAACCTTATCTGATATCCATTGCTGAAAATATAAGGCTGAGCAGTAACCAGAAACACACTCTTGAATCCAATTCCTGAAATTCAACCGCATGAGAAATTTTAGAACTATATTTTGCAAGGAATACAATCAATGAAGCACTAAACATTAGTATTTGTTTCTTTTGTTGGTATGATTGCTGAAAATGTTATGTTTACAAGAACAAACTAATTGATATTCAATGCATATATTTACAACTCATGCAGTACATTGAAAATGTTGTTAAACTTCTTTGAAAGCATCCACAATAACTCAGTAAGAATACAAAACACTTTGCTAGACATGTACCTTTCTCGCCTATGTAACCGCTGCTCCTACTGCCTTTCTTTGTTGACCGTCCAACGCTGCAAATGGACTCAATATTCTTCGAAGAGAAACCCTTTTCATTGTTGAAAATGAGCAATGTGGCTGGAGCACCAGTAGCTGTTATGTCCTTAGAAGTTATGATGAACTCCAGTGTTGGACTCACTCCTTCAATGTAATGGTTATCTTCAGCATTCTGTGGAAGTAAACAAGAAATTTATAGTAATGAATATCACTCCTTTACACTCCTATTTAGCACTGAGCAATTAATAAAAGCTAAGTTAATAATCAGAAATGATAATAACAATTTCTTCCGTATAGTGACCAAACTAAGAGTTGATATTTAAGGTACAATTTTAAAAATCTATAAATATATTTTATTATATGTAAGGATTGTCTCTCTATGTCTCCCTTTCTCTTTATATATACTTGAATAATATTTTTGTCCTAGTAAATGACATCAAGCAATATGTACCTTACAAGAACGAAGTAAAATATTATTTGAACCAAATACAAAAAAAAAATGAGAACTTGCTTAGAAAGCTTGATCATCAAAGCTTTTTCCTTTTGGTCCAATCCAAAGATGTACCAATGTATTCAAAGTACAATATTCAATTTAAGCAAAAAAATAGACGTTACAAAAATTAAAAAAGAAAATGAGTAGCCTAACACGGTGAGTACATAATTCATCTGCATTATTATTATTATTATTAGAAAATCAAAATAAAAGAAAATTTACCTGAACAAGCTCCATGAGAAAGTGAATATCTTTAGCATATAACTCGGCAGAGAGATTCCTAACAGCATGATGAAGATCTTCAGTCAAAGGATTGGGTTCTCCACCAATAGAGAATTTTCTTCTTCGAATTTCCTCAATGTGTTCTTTGGGAGTAGCCATTTCTTTTTCTTAGTAATGTGACTCTGTGGAATGTATGAAGAAGAGAAGAAGACTCTTAACAGAGGAAAAAGGTAAAACTAAGTATTGGAAAGACTCTCTCTTTTACTTCTTGGAGAAGGAAGAAGGTTCAAAAGTAAAGTCACAGTATCTGTGTGTGTGTATTTATTAACGCATTATCGACAATAATTGTACGTTAAAGAAGTGTCTTTCCAAATTTCTGTAGTCCAATTCCTTCACCTTCTAACTTTCCATTTTCCAACGGGTATAAAGCATCATCGGGTTTTCAATTGCCAAAATATTGGAATTTGCACCGTTTGTAAGATATTTTTTTGGTTCGAATTTTTACCAAAAAAATATATTCATTCATTCAAACAGAGAGATTACATCAATGATAATACAAATCAGCATTGTTAAACATAAATGATGGATTTGCGAACAAACTCACAGTACCCAAGTTAATAGCGTAAAACGGCTTAATGCCTACAAATGTGACAAAATAAAAGTCACCGGAGTCCTCATGCTTCCGGATCTGTAACTTTGAAGCCCTAGTCATTGGTTGAATCTGAGATTGATCGAAATTAATCTGTCGATCTGAACCAAACGAACACCGCAACAAGACGGAAAATCCAAACAAACACCGTAACAAGACGGGAAATCAAACATGCCGCACCAAGATGACGAACAAAAATAGCGCCGCACTCAGACGAAGAATCAAAACAATACGAAATAAAAGGTTGATCTATGTGGTAACCACTTATTTAGATAAAAAGACGGAAAACAAACAATATATATGGGTGATTCTAGGCCAAAAAATGACCTAAAACCAGTGTTTTAAAAATCGGCTCCGCCCGGCCGGTCGGACCGGGGGGTAACCGACTCGGTCAGCCCTCGGGATCGGAAATGCACTGACTCGCCCTGAACCGCCCGGTTTTGCTAAAACTCGTTGACTCGATGGGTTCTCGCAACCCGAACCGGTTTTTTTTGCATGCGTTTGGAAATAGTCTAAAAAGAGCTCATATTGGGGATCGAACACGAGACCTATTGTGAGACAAATGAGAGCGCTACCACTGCGCCATTGATGTTGTTGTGTTTGTTTTTCATTTTGATTCTATATATCAATATATTAATACCTCCTTTCACAAACAAATACTATATAGTATATATTGTACTCAATAACTCGTTGAGCTTCCACCCAAAAAAAATAACTCGTTTAGCAAAAACAAACACCATATTTGTTGAGTACATATTAATTTGTGTGATCTAAAATAGATTAATATTAATATTATGTATGAATAAATTTAAAAATATTAATAAATTAAGATATTAATTTTATATTTTAGTAGATATAAAATAAACATAGTTATTAATTTTACAGGTACAAAATTTATATTATATACTATATAGGTCTTGAAAATTCGCGAAATAGAGACCGGGTCCGAGTCATGCGGTCCCGGTTTTGGTCATGCGGTTCAACTGTCGACTCCTCGGTCCGACCCTTGACCTAGTGACCCGATACCCATTTAGACATTTTGAATCGGTTGTTTAAACAACCAATTCTGAATATGTACATTCAGAATCAGTTCTTTAAACAACCGATTCATAAAGTCTGTTTCATTACTGAAATTTTTCACGATCCCTCCTCTCACACGTTTCCCTCCTCCCTCTCAAACCCTATCGTTTTCAGTTTCCCTCTCACACCTTGTAACTTTGTAACCTTCCCGTAGATCTTGCGAAACTTCAACAGCGCACCCACAACCGAACTCGGCGGCGCTCCTCCTTGGTGGTCTCCAGCGATGGTCTTTAGCTCTCATCTTTCACCAACAGGTTCGACCTTTGATGGCTTTTTATTAAACTTCTCCCCTTCCTCTTCGGATGTTTGATTTGTTGTGTATACTCCTCGAAAATTTCTAGTTTAATTTCTAGGCTTTTGATTTCACCAATGGATGAATTGTGATTCGCTGCTTCTAGTTAATTTTGCGCCTCTACGCTGTTGGGGTGTGAAAACACGAAGGATTTGCGAACCCTAACAGGAACCAGAATGGAAAACAAGAAAGAGGAAAAAACGACTCAGTCACACAGTATCAGGAACCAGAATGGAACACAAGAAAGATGAATGTAAATCCTTTTTAATTTCTTTGATTGTGAATCTTGTTTTCTTTGATGTTTATCTTCTTGACACTGAAACTAATAATTCAGACACTGAAACTAGCATCAGGTTATTGCCAATCTCTCTCTCTCTCCTTTTTTTGTTTCTTTTGTGGTCTAAGTTTTTGTTTGTTGTTTCTTCACAGGGCGTGGTTCAATTTTCATGAGGAAATTTTTTTAAGTGTTTTAGTTTCACAATGAGGAAATTTTCATGAGGAACACTTTCCCTTTAGCTCTCTCCCTCTTGGGTTTAGGACAATTAGCACTCACATGCCCCACTTCTTCACAATTATAGCAGACAATCCCTTTCTTTTCACAGTAAGCAGCTTTATGGCCCTTCTGACCACACTTGAAACAATTGGCCTCGGGGCACTCATTACTCTTATGACCAGGCTTCTTACAAGAATAACACACAATGTCCGAAGGGGCACCTCCCCCACTTGACTTCTGACCAGTACCTGCTTTCCACTTACCTTTACTTCCAGCAACATCATAGGGCTTTGCCCTAAACTGAGAATTCCTATTTTCCTTCACAGCCTTGTAAGCAGCATTACTGTCTTCCTCATAGATCCTACACTTATCAACCAATCTAGCAAAATCCCGAATCTCTTGATACCCAATTGCTTTCTTTATATCAGGGCGCAGACCACTCTCAAATTTGACACACTTGGAGAACTCCGAATCGGCATCATTGGCATAGTAAGGACAAAATTTGGCCAACTCCTCAAATTTGGCGGCATACTCAGCTACCGTCTTGTTTCCCTGCTTCAGCTCTAGAAATTCCACTTCCTTTTTAGCTCGCACATCCTCAGGGTAGTACTTTCTCTTGAACTCCCTCGTGAAAACTTCCCAAGTAACTTCCACACCAGCATTTTCTAATCTTCGCAGCATTCCCAACCACCAGTCGTCAGCTTCCTCTGCTAACATATGAGTTCCCAATTTCACTTTCTGAGCAGCAGAACACTCCATGACACGAAAGATCCGCTCTATCTCCTTTAACCAGGCCAAGGCTCCATCGGGGTCATACCGACCCTTGAAGGTGGGTGGATTTTCCCTCTGGAACGTCGCTAAGTTACGAGCATTAGCATCAGCAGCCGTGTGCTGATTCCCAACAGCTTGAGCTATGGCTTGCAGAGCAGCAGCCAAAGCAGCGTCATCACGTCTTGCCATCGAATCAGATTTCTACACAAATAAACACAATTAGATACAATAGACATAACACCTAGACACTTGGTCGGACAGACCAACTTCAGCTCTGATACCACTAATGTAACACCCCCTTCTAAATTAACTATTAAGCGGTATATAAAATCAGAGTTTTAAAAGAATGTGTATCATTGAAAAAGGTGTCACATTTCAACGCTCATAAAAATCATCTAGTTTAAAAATCAATGACGTAAAGTCCACAATCAACAGCACGATATATAGCACGAATAGTTTGGGGACGGGCCCACAACACCTGTTTTAGTTTGCAGCACATAAATAAAATAGCCTCAACACAGCGGAATGGTATCAATACATCAATATAACAATCCAATACAATCAAAACGACAATAATAATACTACTACGCCCTCCCCCTGGTGCTACATATCAGAGCTGACACACTACTAGAAAAGAGGCATAAAGATGCCCTCACTCTCGATCACCTGCAAGTTGCCGACATAAAAAGCAACAAAGGCAGTAGGGTGAGTCTCTTTACACAAATAATAATGATTAAGAAAGCGTTATAATAAGGAAGGCAGCAAGCGACACTAATTCAAAACAACTCACCACATTTTCAATATAATCATCATATTCATAATTCATCCACACACTCATCAAATGCTTGACTAATGCATGTAATGCAACATGCATGTGGATCCATCATCACCGCTATTAGCCTGGAGGGCACTCACCGCTTTGGCCAAAGCCACCGCACCGCTTTGGCCGAAGCCGACACACCGCTTTATGCAACATGAGTCATGCGACACTATGACTATGCACCACAACACCACACATAATCCATAATAATTATTAAACTCACCGCTTTGCATTTCTCAACTTAATATAGTCAACATAAAGGTCTTAAGGTTATCGCACCGCTTTGGACCGGAGTCCCTCACCGCTTTCACATCTCCGATTAATTACAACTCCGTACACACCGCTTATTATCCTTAGGCTAGTAATCTAATTCTTACAATTCAACTAGCTCATCGAAACCATCAATAGTAGCCTTTATTTACCATTCAATTAACTTAATTCATCAACTACTTAACTCATCAACTAATCCAATCAGTAGCAACTATTTAACTATCAAACTATATTAGTGTTTAACAATTATCCAAACTATAATAATCATAGTAAGGCAGCAACAATCACACATATATACTAACTTATCATCAATTCCACTAACTCATCAAACAATCATACAGTAGCATTTGTTCAACATTCAAACTATAATAGTGCTTAACAATTGTTTAACTATAATAATGCTTATCAATTACTTAACAATTTCCTAGAGCAACCTTTCAATAGAACAATAGGCAGCAACCATTTTTCAAATAGAACACTAATCCAACATTGACAATTTATTCATTAATTTCCCAAAACAGTGGTAATTCGAAAGGAACAGCAACTCAACAATAATAATTATACAACATTTCAACTAACTTAATTTCAATAACAATAATATTCCAATTCAACCAAAACAACTAACACAACTAAAGGCAGTAGCTATCCTATTCAACAATTATATTCAACTAAAACAATTATTTAACCATTTCACTAAACAACAATTCATAGGATAACAATGAAGCAATAGTCGACTGAAACAATTCATTAACTCACCAAAACAATCAATAGTAGCAATTACTCAACAAATTCCTAGGATCACAAAACAGAGGCAATTCGCATGGAGCACCCACAGTGGCAATTTGAATGGAACAACAATTCAACATTATTAATTACTTAACAATTCACTAACTATACCATTAACATTTGTTTTCACCTCACTAACAGTAGCAATGATTCAACAATTTCACAACACAACAATTTCAGCCTATATCCCTACAACAACCCAACTTAAGCATTATTATAGGTATAAATAGAGCCCCCTAACCTTGTGATTGAAGAACTCAGCCACCCCTAAGCCTCAAGAACGAAAATGGCAGCAGCTCCTCTCCCTCCTCTTCTATTCGCAAATCGCGCCAGCAACAAAACCATGGAGGAAATCGCAACAATGGAAAAAGAGGGATTTGAAACCACCACTTGAAAGAGAAGAAAAAATGGAAGGGGAAAGGATCAAGACAACTTACCTAAGCCAAGATGAAGGCAATTTCTCTTCTTCCCCTTTGCTGGAGTCGCGCGCCCTACCCCCCTCTCACTCTCAGTTTGCTGGTTCTTTCTTTTTGATGGAAAATGAAAACAATTCTTAGGTTTTTGTGATAATTGGAATGGGCTTGGGTCACTTAAGTGGCTTGGGCCCATTTTTTACACCACTCTTTTTAATTCATCTCACCCCCTGAAATAAAACAAATTCTAATTTAATTATTCCACTTAAATAATTTTGTAATCCTTCAAATAATTTAATTAATTAATTTAATTAAATTATTTTAGGGCGTTACAACTCTCCCCCACTTAGAGAATTTCGTCCTCGAAATTACCTGAATCAAATAACTCTGGATAGACTTCTTTCATCTTACTTTCCAATTCCCACGTCATACTCTCGCCCACGGCTCCCAACCAAACCACTTTCACTAAATTGATCTCTTTGCCTCTTAACACCTTTACCTCCCGGTCTTCAATTCTGACTGGCATAGTCTCTACGGTGAGGTTCTCCCTTACCTCTACATTATCCATCTGGATCACGTGCGACGGATCAGGTACATACTTCCGCAACTGAGATACATGAAACACGTCATGCAGATTAGACAAATTAGGTGGCAATGCCACCCAATAGGCAACTTTCCCAACTCTTTCCAAAATCTGGTATGGGCCAATAAAACGAGGGGTTAGCTTCTTAGATTTCAAGGCACGACCCACACCTGTCACCGGAGTGACTCTCAAGAATACATGGTCACCAGCTTGAAACTCTAGATCCTTTCTTCTCTTATCATGATAGCTCTTCTGCCTACTCTGCGAGGCTTTCATCTTTTCTCGAATCATTTTCACCTTCTCAGTGGTCTCCCGCACAATCTCAGGGCCTAACACCACACTCTCCCCTGATTCATACCAACACAAGGGTGTCCTGCACCTCCTACCATACAATGCCTCGAAAGGCGCCATCCCAATACTCGCATGAAAACTATTATTATAAGTGAATTCAATCAATGGCAAATGGGAATCCCATGAACCTCCTTGTTCAAGAACGCATGCTCTCAACAAATCCTCTAGTGACTGGATAGTTCTTTCCGTCTGCCCGTCTGTCTGGGGATGATAAGCGGAACTCAATCTCAATTTAGAACCTAAGGCCTCTTGCAAGCTTTTCCAAAATTCAGAAGTAAATCTAGGATCCCGATCGGACACGATACTCAAAGGAACACCATGCAGCTTCACAATAGTCTTAACATAAATATCTGCCAACCTCGGAACCGGATAAGTCATATTAATCGGCAAAAAGTGAGCAGATTTTGTCAACCTATCCACAATCACCCATATAGCATCAAATCCTCTCACTGTATTCGGCAACCCAGTTACAAAATCCATGGAGATACTATCCCACTTCCATTCCGGAACATCCAATGGCTGCATCAACCCTGCCGGCTTCTGATGCTCTACCTTAGATTTCTGACATGTCAAACAAGCATACACAAATTGGGCTACATCTCGCTTCATGCCCGGCCACCAAAACAATTTCTTCAAATCTTGGTACATCTTTGTGGCTCCTGGGTGGATACTCAACTTGCTCCGATGACCTTCTTCAAGGATTGCCTTCTTAATTTCTTCGTCATCAGGAATGCAAATTCTTCCACGGTGTCTCAATACATCTTGTGCATCTATCTCATAATCCTTATTCTCGGAATGATCAATCCCAACTGCCGCTTCAACTAACTTAATATCTTGTTTCTGAGCCTCTCTAATAACATCTAAGAATTCATTGTGAATCTTCAACATTCCCAGTCTTACACTCTTAGGCGTTACTTCACAGACCAAACTCAAATCCCGAAACTGCTCAATCAATTCGAGTTCTTTCACCATCATTGCAGACATATGAAGGGACTTCCTACTCAAAGCGTCGACTACAACATTAGCCTTCCCCGGATGGTAGTTCAAACTAAAGTCATAGTCCTTCAATAATTCTAGCCACCTCCTTTGTCTCATATTCAGCTCTTTCTGATCAAATAAATACTGCAACCCCTTATGGTCACTGAACACCTCAAACTTAGCACCATACAAATAGTGTCTCCAAATCTTCAAAGCAAAGACAATTGCCGCAAGCTCCAAATCATGAGTAGGGTAGTTCTTCTCGTGAATTCTCAACTGCCTAGATGCATAGGCTACTACCTTACCATCTTGCATCAGCACACCTCCTAAACCCATCTTGGAAGCATCGCAATACACTACAAACGGTTGCTCTGGAACAGGCAATACCAAAATAGGAGATGTGGTCAACCTCTTCTTCAGCTCATTGAAGCTCTCCTCACACCGGGCATCCCACACAAAAGCTTTCCCTTTACACGTCAATTGAGTCAACGGAAGGGCTAGCTTAGAGAAACCCTCTATAAACCTCCTGTAGTAACCGGCTAAACCCAAGAAACTCCTTATCTCAGTCACTGACTTTGGGCTCTCCCACTGTAACACAGCATCAACCTTGGCTGGGTCTACGGCTATACCGTCACCAGAAATCACATGGCCAAGAAAACTCACCTTATGCAACCAGAACTCGCACTTTGACAATTTTGCATAAAGCTTCTTTTCCTTCAATACTTCTAGCACTAACCTCAAGTGCTCTGCGTGCTCTTCTTCCGTCTTGGAATACACTAGAATATCATCTATAAATACCACTACAAAACGATCCAAGTAGCTATGGAAGGTACGGTTCATGAACTCCATAAACACTCCGGGTGCGTTTGTAACACCAAACGGCATTACCGAATATTCATAATGCCCATATCTAGTTCTGAAAGCCGTCTTCTGAACGTCCTCATCCTTCACCTTGATTTGGTGATAACCCGACCTCAAGTCGATCTTGCTAAACACCTTAGCACCCACCAACTGGTCCATCAAGTCATCAATTCTCGGAAGCGGATACCTGTTTTTGATTGTCACTTTATTCAATTGTCTATAGTCCACGCAAAGCCTCATGCTCCCATCCTTCTTCTTTACTAACAATACAGGTGCTCCCCAAGGCGACACACTAGGCCTTATGAACTTCTTCTCAAGTAACTCCTCTAGCTGACTCTTCAATTCATATAATTCAGACGCCGACATCCGGTACGGTGCCATAGACACAGGCCTCGTACCCGGCACAAGATCAATAGCAAATTCAATCTCCCTCTCTGGCGGAACACTCGGAATCTCATCAGGGAACACTTCCGGAAACTCGCACACTACCTTCAACCCCTCAATGATATCTTGACTTTCAACAGACAGAGACGCCATCAAGGCAAATAGATGAACTTCTCCCTTCATTAACCTACGCAATTGACCAGCAGGCAGCAAGGCAGATTCTTCTTCCTCAGGGACAAGGAAACTCACAGACCTCTCGAAGCAATTGATATGCACATGGTTATCAACTAACCAGTCCATACCAAGGATAACGTCCAATCCCTCCAAAGGCAAACAAATAAGGTTCACAAGAAAATCTCTGCCGAAGACTGACAGAGGACACTTAGCACACACTAGGGAGGTAGTTACCGACCCCTTAGCGGGAGTATCAATAACCATCTCCCTCATCATAGAAGACAATTCAAGACCCAATTTTTCAGCACATAATAAAGCAATGAAAGAATGAGTAGCACCGGTATCTACTATAACAATCACAGGAATACCATAAATAATGCAAGTACCTCTAATCTCGTTAGCATCCTCGGATCCTGCCAGCGCAAACACTTTCCCTTTAGCTCTCTCCCTCTTGGGTTTAGGACAATTAGCACTCACATGCCCCACTTCTTCACAATTATAGCAGACAATCCCTTTCTTTTCACAGTTAGCAGCTTTATGGCCCTTCTGACCACACTTGAAACAATTGGCCTCGGGGCACTCATTACTCTTATGACCAGGCTTCTTACAAGAATAACACACAATGTCCGAAGGGGCACCTCCCCCACTTGACTTCTGACCAGTACCTGCTTTCCACTTACCTTTACTTCCAGCAACATCATAGGGCTTTGCCCTAAACTGAGAATTCCTATTTTCCTTCACAGCCTTGTAAGCAGCATTACTGTCTTCCTCATAGATCCTACACTTATCAACCAATCTAGCAAAATCCCGAATCTCTTGATACCCAATTGCTTTCTTTATATCAGGGCGCAGACCACTCTCAAATTTGACACACTTGGAGAACTCCGAATCGGCATCATTGGCATAGTAAGGACAAAATTTGGCCAACTCCTCAAATTGGGCGGCATACTCAGCTACCGTCTTGTTTCCCTGCTTCAGCTCTAGAAATTCCACTTCCTTTTTAGCTCGCACATCCTCAGGGTAGTACTTTCTCTTGAACTCCCTCGTGAAAACTTCCCAAGTAACTTCCACACCAGCATTTTCTAATCTTCGCAGCATTCCCAACCACCAGTCGTCAGCTTCCTCTGCTAACATATGAGTTCCCAATTTCACTTTCTGAGCAGCAGAACACTCCATGACACGAAAGATCCGCTCTATCTCCTTTAACCAGGCCAAGGCTCCATCGGGGTCATACCGACCCTTGAAGGTGGGTGGATTTTCCCTCTGGAACGTCGCTAAGTTACGAGCATTAGCATCAGCAGCCGTGTGCTGATTCCCAACAGCTTGAGCTATGGCTTGCAGAGCAGCAGCCAAAGCAGCGTCATCACGTCTTGCCATCGAATCAGATTTCTACACAAATAAACACAATTAGATACAATAGACATAACACCTAGACACTTGGTCGGACAGACCAACTTCAGCTCTGATACCACTAATGTAACACCCCCTTCTAAATTAACTATTAAGCGGTATATAAAATCAGAGTTTTAAAAGAATGTGAATCATTGAAAAAGGTGTCACATTTCAACGCTCATAAAAATCATCTAGTTTAAAAATCAATGACGTAAAGTCCACAATCAACAGCACGATATATAGCACGAATAGTTTGGGGACGGGCCCACAACACCTGTTTTAGTTTGCAGCACATAAATAAAATAGCCTCAACACAGCGGAATGGTATCAATACATCAATATAACAATCCAATACAATCAAAACGACAATAATAATACTACTACGCCCTCCCCCTGGTGCTACATATCAGAGCTGACACACTACTAGAAAAGAGGCATAAAGATGCCCTCACTCTCGATCACCTGCAAGTTGCCGACATAAAAAGCAACAAAGGCAGTAGGGTGAGTCTCTTTACACAAATAATAATGATTAAGAAAGCGTTATAATAAGGAAGGCAGCAAGCGACACTAATTCAAAACAACTCACCACATTTTCAATATAATCATCATATTCATAATTCATCCACACACTCATCAAATGCTTGACTAATGCATGTAATGCAACATGCATGTGGATCCATCATCACCGCTATTAGCCTGGAGGGCACTCACCGCTTTGGCCAAAGCCACCGCACCGCTTTGGCCGAAGCCGACACACCGCTTTATGCAACATGAGTCATGCGACACTATGACTATGCACCACAACACCACACATAATCCATAATAATTATTAAACTCACCGCTTTGCATTTCTCAACTTAATATAGTCAACATAAAGGTCTTAAGGTTATCGCACCGCTTTGGACCGGAGTCCCTCACCGCTTTCACATCTCCGATTAATTACAACTCCGTACACACCGCTTATTATCCTTAGGCTAGTAATCTAATTCTTACAATTCAACTAGCTCATCGAAACCATCAATAGTAGCCTTTATTTACCATTCAATTAACTTAATTCATCAACTACTTAACTCATCAACTAATCCAATCAGTAGCAACTATTTAACTATCAAACTATATTAGTGTTTAACAATTATCCAAACTATAATAATCATAGTAAGGCAGCAACAATCACACATATATACTAACTTATCATCAATTCCACTAACTCATCAAACAATCATACAGTAGCATTTGTTCAACATTCAAACTATAATAGTGCTTAACAATTGTTTAACTATAATAATGCTTATCAATTACTTAACAATTTCCTAGAGCAACCTTTCAATAGAACAATAGGCAGCAACCATTTTTCAAATAGAACACTAATCCAACATTGACAATTTATTCATTAATTTCCCAAAACAGTGGTAATTCGAAAGGAACGGCAACTCAACAATAACAATTATACAACATTTCAACTAACTTAATTTCAATAACAATAATATTCCAATTCAACCAAAACAACTAACACAACTAAAGGCAGTAGCTATCCTATTCAACAATTATATTCAACTAAAACAATTATTTAACCATTTCACTAAACAACAATTCATAGGATAACAATGAAGCAATAGTCGACTGAAACAATTCATTAACTCACCAAAACAATCAATAGTAGCAATTACTCAACAAATTCCTAGGATCACAAAACAGAGGAAATTCACATGGAGCACCCACAGTGGCAATTTGAATGGAACAACAATTCAACATTATTAATTACTTAACAATTCACTAACTATACCATTAACATTTGTTTTCACCTCACTAACAGTAGCAATGATTCAACAATTTCACAACACAACAATTTCAGCCTATATCCCTACAACAACCCAACTTAAGCATTATTATAGGTATAAATAGAGCCCCCTAACCTTGTGATTGAAGAACTCAGCCACCCCTAAGCCTCAAGAACGAAAATGGCAGCAGCTCCTTTCCCTCCTCTTCTATTCGCAAATCGCGCCAGCAACAAAACCATGGAGGAAATCGCAACAATGGAAAAAGAGGGATTTGAAACCACCACTTGAAAGAGAAGAAAAAATGGAAGGGGAAAGGATCAAGACAACTTACCTAAGCCAAGATGAAGGCAATTCCTCTTCTTCCCCTTTGCTGGAGTCGCGCGCCCTACCCCCCTCTCACTCTCAGTTTGCTGGTTCTTTCTTTTTGATGGAAAATGAAAACAATTCTTAGGTTTTTGTGATAATTGGAATGGGCTTGGGTCACTTAAGTGGCTTGGGCCCATTTTTTACACCACTCTTTTTAATTCATCTCACCCCCTGAAATAAAACAAATTCTAATTTAATTATTCCACTTAAATAATTTTGTAATCCTTCAAATAATTTAAGTAATTAATTTAATTAAATTATTTTAGGGCGTTACACACGACGCCGTTCTCTCCGCTCACGACGCCGTTCTCTCCGCTCACGACGCCGCTGCTTCTCGTTCTCTCCGCTCACGGCGCTCCTGCATCTCGTCTCTGTCCGCTTCTTAGGCGACGACGCTCCTTCCCAGTCGTCTATCTGGTACATCTTTCTTCCTCCTGCCTCCTTCCCCCTTCCTCCTCTCTTTGTATGGCTTTTGTTTTGTTCTTCGAGGTGATGATCTGTTTGAGTCTAAAAAGATAATCGTTTGTTCCTGTCGTTGTTTTGTTCTTGGAGGTGATGATTTATTTGCCAATCGTCTATCTGATAATCGTTTGTTCCTCTCTCTGTAATGATGTACTTCACCTTTTCCTAAGTATCAGATTATTATCTTTCTGCCCTGTGGCATTCTTTTTGTTGACAATAGAAAATCTTAAATTAGATCATAATGTTGTGAAAAAAAAGTTTTAGTCTTCTCTAATGTTAGTCCAAATCAGTTTTGATAGGGTTATGAGTGACTGAAAGCATCAATTATTTAGGTGAAAATTGGTTGGTTTTATATCTAAGTGATTCAGATTCATGCTTCTATTTTATAACTGTCATCGATTTGTAGCTTAATCTGTGCAGAAATCTTGGATCACTGTAGGTTTTTTGTTTTCATCTTTCAGTTTATTACAATTTGGATCTTGAAATTCTCTCTCTCATTGCATTGCTTGCTTTTGTTATTGATTATGATGTGTTATAGGTTTCCGTAGAAAGTTGAGTTTGATAACTTATGAAACATTATTATAAACCATGCCATATGCTAGTGAATGAATGTAGTGAGATTCTAAAATGTATGTTGAGATCTAAATGTGCGTTGGGACCTGTTAATTTGCATTTACCTTTTTCATTCTCAGTTTTGTTGTTATTTTCTTTATAGGTAGAGAGATCATCTGCTGAATCTATAACGCACTTGCTAAAGTTTATGTTGTTAAGCAGAGGATGGAAGCTGCTTATGAAAGATTGCAGGTAGAGAATGTTAATTTGCATATTGATAAGTTGTTATATTGTTAGCTAGTTCATTGTGATGTTTTGGAGTAATATTGTTAGCTAGTTCATTGTGATGTTTTTGGAGTAATAATGTTTTTCTTGTTCATACTAGGTGTGAAAATGGATTCAGCCACATTGTTGAGAACAAAAAGAAAGGCAGTAATTATAGGTATTTGTGTTCACATTAGCAATCCCAATAGGATTAGCCTTTGGTATAATGTCTCAAATTTCCATGGATACTAGTCTTGCAAAATCACTTCCATTAATACCTGCTTCACAATTCTTTACTGCGTTAGTGGATTACAAACTAATCTCTTCAAAGTTGATTTGAAGTCTATGTGGTTTGTGTGTAGTATAGTAGCTGTCTCTGTTGTGGTAAAGATAGGTGCTTAACTAAGTTGGATGTGATATTGCTTTCAATTTTTTCTTGCCAATTTCATTTTCTAACTGCTTGTGTTCACCTCCAAACTTGAGAAGCTCACGGGTACTTTTAGTATTCCTTTATCAACATTATTAACTATACCGTATCATTGCATCTCTCTCACTATATTCAGAATCCTCCTCCAAAAGTTAGAGTTAGTTTAGATAAAATCAAAGCTGATATTTATATTAAGAAACTTATATTTGAATATGCTTATAAACTTGAAAACAATGTTTATATACTTGCACATGTTTGATAGGCCTAAACTGTAACCATTGAGATTGGCCCTAAAGCCAAGCCTCAAAGATATTATTCTTTAGAATGAAAACCAACATGTACATTATTTATTACATGGATGTATCACATTGTTGAGAATTATTTTCAAAATGAATGTCTCAATATAAAAATTGCTTCTTGTTGCAGTTACTGATGTGCAAAAGGTGTGCTCCACAAAAATTCCATTCAAGTAACATTGCCACATCTTCTAACATCTAAAGGTAAGCATAAGATGCTATAAATTTTAATAGTATTTTTACACAACAAGCATATGCTTATTAATTATGCTTGCTGTCTAATTTAAAACAATGCCAACCAATTTTTAAAATTAAAATGTGTTTTATGTATTACATGTCACATGATTGCTACATTTAAATTTTCTTACATGGATTGTCTTTTAAAGTGCATGAATAGACACAAACATATTGTAACACCCCGGTATTTCTATTTATTAAAAATACCCAAGTGCACATTAGAAACACATCAGAGATATAAAATTCCTGCATAAATACTGAACACTGCAAAATAGTTTTCACTGGACAACAGCCTAGCAGTCTTAATACACATAAGACCATAAAATTCAGCGAACTATCATGCTCAGTATCATACAAGAAAGCGGAAATAAAAGATTCACACTAAAGTCGTAGTGTTGCGGTACATAGACAACAAAAGGAAATGTAAACTTAAACATAATGCTAAGTCATCCGCAACCAGTCCGAGCCCAACCTACTCGTGCCTCTTGGACTTCCTCTGTCCCTGTGTCTCTGTAAAACAAAAACATTTAAACAGTGAGATACAATCTCAGTGAGTTCTACCGAGACCCCTACTAACACTCTCGGTACTCATTTAAAAACATTTTTAACTCAACACGGCACCGACTGCGTGACCGCTACATCCCGGTGAACCGCATTATTTTACACATAGCATTCCACCGGCTGCGTGACCGCTACATCCCGGGGAATCTGCTATAACTCAGTACGACACCGGCTGCGTGACCGCTACATCCCGGTGGACCGCACAACTATTAATTTAACATAACACCGACTGCGTAACCGCTGAATCCCGATGAACCCCCCTACCAATAGTACATTCTCCCATTGGCATGGAGCCTAGGGAAGGGGATCATGACTGCCCCGCCTAGTATGTTACACATGGGTCGTCACCCAACTCGATATACTATATACGTATATCTACAATACTGTGAACCCACGGTCCATCAAATCAGATAATCAATGTAACACTTATTTTATAAAATTCAAGTTCACACTCGCACTCTAGTTGACCACTTTTCGACACAATTTTCAATATCAAAAACAGTTCATTTCGCCTTAAAAATAGAATATTCAGTTAGGCCTCTGAATAAGCTTTCCAACGCATCTTAGAACACCTCAATCCGGTTCCCAGATCAAAAGATATCGCGAAAACAAAACCATTGAAAAACTGTTGAAAAATCTGCAAAACGTCGCGACGCGAATTGCTACCGTCGCGACGCGAAAAACGACAGAAACATTTTGCGTGACAAAACTGCATTTGGTCGCGACGCGATGCCCTGCGGGTCGCGACGCGATGGAGGTCTGTCTAGTGCAGATTTTGCGATTTTCGCGAAATCCGCTATTCCGCTCAATTCCGATTTCGGTTCCGATCGAAAACAGATTTGACAACCAGCAAAACCAGTCCAACCAATAACATATAATCAATCAATCAAATCAAAAACTCAATCAAGACGAATTTTTATTCAAAGCGCTATTTTTCGAATAACGGTTTTGTCTCAGAATTTCTCGAAACTAATCAACACACAAATTATACCAAAACAGAATAAACCTAAGCGTGAGTAAAACTCACCCTTGAAGCGAGAGTCGTTGCCGAGCCGAAATCACCGACGTGTCGAAATCCCCGAATCGAACCCAAACAACACCGAACCGCTCCTAACTTCGTTTCGAATTCCCAAACGCGATCCACCGCTCTTGGCTTCGATCCTAACCATGAATCAATCATTAATTCCAGCTCACAACTCAAGATTTGAACAAATTCCCCAACCAAACCCTATAATTTCGTAGGTCAAAATAATGGGGAAAAATGGAAGGGAATCTTACCAAGTTATGGGGTTATGTTGAGGGAGAGGAGGTGATGAAGATGATGAAGTTTGGAGCTTGGAGGTGGAGGATTCTTCTTCTTCTCTTCCCTTTTTCCTTCTTCTTTTTCCTTCTTCTCTTCTCTGTTTCCAGCGCTTCCTTTCTCTTTTCTTTCTTTCCTTTCTTCTTTTATTTAACACACACACACACACATTTATTTAATTAATAATTAAGTGGTGGCGTGGTCCAATTACCATATTGACCCAAATTCCTTATTTCGATTCCAAAACTTCCTTGGTCCGTATTATTCGGTTAACGACCCCGTGACAGCCAGTAATTAATTTTTGCACTCAATAATTTTACCAATTAAGTACCAAATTAATTCAATTGGGTTAACATCCAAATAATTTGATTAATTATTTTGAGGATGTTACATTCTCCCCAACTTGAAAGAATTTTGTCCTCAAAATTAGACACGACATACCGCAAGAGAACAAATACGGATATCGAGTCCGCATATCGTCCTCCAACTCCCAAGTAGCTTCCTCGGCGGAAAAACCATCCCATACCACCTTGACAATGGGAATTGACTTTGTCCGTAGCGTCCTCTCGCCACGTTCCATGATGTAATTCGGATGAGGTTGGAAGGACAAGTCCGGTCGAAGATCAATCGTTTCAAAATCTAACGGTTGACTTGGATCGGGAATGTACTTCCGCAGCTGAGACACATGGAATACATCATGCAGATTTGACAATGGTGTAGGCAAAGCAATACGGTATGCAAGAGACCCTATTCGCTCAATAATCTGGAAGGGTCCAATATACCGAGGACTGAGTTTCTTCACCCGTAATGCCCTACCTGTGCCAATTGTTGGTGATAATCTCAAAAACACGTGATCGCCCGACTCAAACTCTAACGGCCTTCTCCTTTTATCAGCATAGCTCTTTTGCCTGCTCTGGGCAGCTTTCATTCTTTCTCTGATTAACCTGATCTTCTCAGTAGTGTCATGAATCATCTCAGGTCCTAACAATCGGTTTTCACCGACTTCCCACCAACACAATGGAGTTCTACATTTCCTTCCATACAAGGCCTCAAAAGGCGCCATTCCGATACTGGAATGATAACTGTTGTTATATGAGAATTCAACCAATGGAAGATGATCCTCCCATTTCTTCCCGTTATCAAGTACCGAAGCCCTAAGCATATCCTCTAATGTCTGGATAGTTCTCTCGGTCTGACCATCGGTCTGTGGGTGATAAGCGGTACTAAGAAGTACTTTAGTTCCCAATGCTTCATTCAGAGCTTTCCAAAATCGAGAAGTGAATTTCGGATCTCGATCCGACACTATACTGGTAGGAACCCCATGTAATCTTACTATGCTCTTCAAATACACTTCAGCTAACTTGGATAGTTTACTGCTCGAACGAACTGGAATAAAATGAGCTGATTTAGTTAACCGATCCACAACTACCCAAATGGAATCGTTACCGGCTTGAGACCTTGGCAACGCCATTACAAAATCCATAGAAATGTCTTCCCATTTCCACACTGGCACGTCTAGTGACCGTAGCAGACCAGCAGGCTTCTGGTGCTCTATCTTAACTCTTTGGCAAGTTAAGCATTTTGATACAAATTCAGCAATCTCTAACTTCATTCCATGCCACCAATACATCTGCTTTAAATCTCTATACATCTTGGTGGATCCAGGATGTACAGAAAATAAACTTCGGTGTGCTTCCTCTAGCACTTGCTTTTTAATACTCTCATCGTCGGGCACACAGATCCTACCGTTGAAACAAATAACCCCATCACTGTCCTCGGTAAAATCTGGCAACAATTTTTGCGATTGTAGCTTCACATCGTTTTCCTGTGCTAAGCGAATAGAATCCCTTAATGAGCTAGAGATCCTCATGTGGCTCAGCATTAACCGGTTCCTTTTTGGCTTTGAATCCACATTTAAGTCCCGGAAAGACTCCAACAATTCCATTTCATGCATCATTAATCCTGCTATATGAATGGATTTCCTACTTAGTGCATCGGCTACAACATTAGCTTTTCCCGGATGATACCTCAACTCGAAGTCATAATCCTTCAGAAACTCCACCCATCTTCTCTGCCTGTTATTCAACTCCTTCTGGTCAAACAAATATTTCAAGCTTTTATGATCACTAAAGACTTCGAAACGGGACCCATACAGGTAATGTCTCCAAATCTTCAGTGCGTACACAATAGCTGCCAACTCCAAATCATGAGTCGGATAATTCTCTTCATGAGTCTTCAACTGTCTGGAGGCATAAGCTACAACTTGTTGGTTCTGCATGAGAACACACCCCAAACCCTTTCCAGAAGCATCGCTGTAAATTTGAAAATCCAAAGACGGATCTGGGAGAATTAGGATTGGAGCAGAAGTCAACCTAACCTTCAACTCTTGAAAACATTCCTCACAATCGGCATTCCATATAAACGGTTGGGCCTTGCGAGTCAACCGAGTAAGTGGAAGAACCAATTGTGAAAAACCTTGGATAAACCTCCTGTAGTAACCAGCTAGACCCAAGAAACTTCTTATTTCGGTGACAGATGTTGGTCGTTCCCAGTTCAACACCGCTTCTACTTTACTGGGATCCACCGCCACTCCCGATTGGGAAATCACGTGTCCCAAAAACTTCACTTCCGGCATCCAGAAGTCACACTTCGACGGCTTGGCATACAATTTCTTTTCTCGGAGTACGTTCAGAACAATGCGGAGATGTTGAACATGGTCCTCAATGGTCTTAGAGTACACCAAAATATCATCAATAAAAACTACCACAAACTGATCAAGGTACGTGTGAAACACTCGGTTCATGTAATCCATGAATACCGCTGGAGCATTAGTCAAACCGAAGGGCATCACTACGAACTCGTAATGTCCATACCTCGTACGGAAAGCTGTCTTTGGAATATCTAAGGCCCGTACCTTTATTTGATGATAGCCCGATCTTAGATCAATTTTTGAAAATACCACGGCACCCCGAAGTTGGTCGAGCAAATCGTCTATCCTTGGCAATGGATATTTATTCTTGATCGTCACTTTGTTGAGTTGTCGATAATCTATGCACAATCTCATGCTACCATCCTTCTTTTTGACTAGCAACACCGGAGCACCCCATGGAGAGGCACTCGGTCGGATAAACCTCTTCGATATTAATTCCTCAAGTTGAGACTTCAGTTCCTTCAACTCTAAAGGAGACATTCTATAAGGAGCAATAGAGATTGATCCTGTACCAGGAATCAATTCTATTGAGAATTCTACCTCTCGGTCAGGAGGTAAGGATGAAACTTCTTCTGGTAAGACATCTAGAAATTCATTTACCACTTGCACAGATGACAAATCTAAACCCGTTTCAGTAGATGCAGACAACATAATAAGAATAGCTTCCGCACCTTGGAATAATGACTGGCTTGCTTCGGTGTAAGAGATCGTCGCTTCAGAATCTGCCTGCGTCAATTCTACGGATTCGGAGGCGAAGCTAATAGTTCGATCGGCACAGTTGATTGTTACATGATTTTCGGCCATCCAATTCATACCCAGAACAATGTCCATGCTTCTCATAGGCAAGCAAATAAATTTCACAACAAACTGTCTGTCGCCTATGACAAGTAGGCAATTTTCACATAATGATTGGGTTTGGACACGACCCTTGGCAGCAGTTAAAATAGTTATCGGTTCGGATAGCTCAGACAATGCTAGTCCCAACCGATCCACACATGCTTGCGAGATAAAACAGTGAGTTGCACCAGAATCATATAAAATATTGACTGAATTATTAAAAAGAGATCCCGTACCCCTCAGAAGATTATCAGTAGGTGTGATGGTCCGAGCATCTAGAGTGTTGATTCGCCCCTGACCAGGTGCATTTGGTGCTCTTTGGATGTTCTTCTTTGCTGGGCACTCATTTGCATAGTGGCCCTCCTCATTACAATGATAGCACCGAGTATGTTTTAGTTGACATTCACCTCGGTGATACCTCCCACACTTATGACAATTTTTTAAACTTCGCTGGGTCGGTCGTTTGCACCTGCTTCCCTTTATAATTACCACCCCTGCCTGAGTCATGCTTGGGACCCATCTGAGAACTAGATGACCCAGTGTTCCTCTTACTCTGATGGAACGCCTTCCTACTTGCATACAACCTTGACAAATCACTTTCGGCGATATAAGCTTGTTGTACCATGGCTGCATAGTTGGTTCTCGGAAAAGAACTAAGACTTTGAGCAATATCCTCCCTCAACCCATATTTGTACCTGTCAGTTTTCCATTGGTCATTGGGGGCATATCCAGCTAAACCGAAGAATTGATACAACTCTTCAAATTTAGCCGTGTATTGGCCCACGGTCAAGCCTCCTTGTGTAAGAGCCAAAAACTCATTTTCCTTATCAAACCTCATAGCTGTGGGGAAGAATTGTTCCAAAAATGATGTTCGGAAATTTTCCCAAGTCGGGGGAGTTCCCATTGTCTCCATCATGGCCCTAGCATTTGTCCACCAGTTATTGGCCTCTCCCTTCAACATATGGGATGCCAACCTCAACTTATCTTCATCGGTCACTTGCATTGTTACAAAGATCTTTTCAATGTCATCCAGCCAATGTTGTGCTCTCATGACATCCGGCCCACCTCTAAACTCGGAGGGCTTCATTTTCAGGAACTCTGAAAATTCTCCTTGGGTTCACTTGTGGCTCTGGAGCTTGATGCTGCTGAGCATTTTGTTGTAGGATTTGTTGCTGCTGATGCATAAGCATCATGTCTTGCATCATTTTCTGCTGGTTCTCAATGACATTCTGCATCCACTCAAAATTTGGATCAACAGGAGGAGGAACTCCTCTACCTCTTTTGGCCATGATTCTGTGAACTATGCACAAAGTATTAAGTTGATCAAGCTCAATGTCAAATAGCATACTAAGAAAATCACGACTGGAAAAAGCAAGGACCCTATAAGCTAAGTCCGACTAGGTCGAACCGCTCTGATACCAACTGTAACACCCTGGTATTTCTATTTATTAAAAATACCCAAGTGCACATTAGAAACACATCAGAGATATAAAATTCCTGCATAAATACTGAACACTGCAAAATAGTTTTCACTGGACAACAGCCTAGCAGTCTTAATACACATAAGACCATAAAATTCAGCGAACTATCCTGCTCAGTATCATACAAGAAAGCGGAAATAAAAGATTCACACTAAAGTCGTAGTGTTGCGGTACATAGACAACAAAAGGAAATGTAAACTTAAACATAATGCTAAGTCATCCGCAACCAGTCCGAGCCCAACCTACTCGTGCCTCTTGGACTTCCTCTGTCCCTGTGTCTCTGTAAAACAACAACATTTAAACAGTGAGATACAATCTCAGTGAGTTCTACCGAGACCCCTACTAACACTCTCGGTACTCATTTAAAAACATTTTTAACTCAACACGGCACCGACTGCGTGACCGCTACATCCCGGTGAACCGCATTATTTTACACATAGCATTCCACCGGCTGCGTGACCGCTACATCCCGGGGAATCTGCTATAACTCAGTACGACACCGGCTGCGTGACCGCTACATCCCGGTGGACCGCACAACTATTAATTTAACATAACACCGACTGCGTAACCGCTGAATCCCGGTGAACCCCCCTACCAATAGTACATTCTCCCATTGGCATGGAGCCTAGGGAAGGGGATCATGACTGCCCCGCCTAGTATGTTACACATGGGTCGTCACCCAACTCGATATACTATATACGTATATCTACAATACTGTGAACCCACGGTCCATCAAATCAGATAATCAATGTAACACTTATTTTATAAAATTCAAGTTCACACTCGCACTCTAGTTGACCACTTTTCGACACAATTTTCAATATCAAAAACAGTTCATTTCGCCTTAAAAATAGAATATTCAGTTAGGCCTCTGAATAAGCTTTCCAACGCATCTTAGAACACCTCAATCCGGTTCCCAGATCAAA
>CM076854.1:21032297-21063937 GCA_039519185.1 Astragalus membranaceus | reverse complement strand
CGATGCTTGGCGCATTGATTTGAATTAAACTGAAGGACCAGTGGGTCTGAAGGGCTGCCTGGGCCTAATGGACCATAATGGTCTGATGGACTGCAACTAGCTATGGTACTAATAAAACAGCCTGAGGGTGACCTACGTCGATGCGGCCGTGAGGGTCAAGATCAGATCTAGAACTGATATGTTGACCACGAAGGATGTCCACTATGTCTTAGGCAGACACAGCTAATCTGAAGGACCTCTGGGGGTCTGAAGGATCCGCCGCGCTCAGTGGCGACGTCAAGATCTGATGGTAGAGTTCGAAGCCGTCGTTTTGACGTGTTAATTCGAATTAAATTGAAGGACCAAACTGGTCTGAAGGATCTATACTAGACTCTGTGCTAACACTGCGATCTGGTGTTTGATATAAGATTCAACGCTTGTCGCATTGACTTAAGAAGTGGAAGTAATTAGGATCGACACTTGAAGTCGATTAGAGAGCAACGGGTCATATGCATGTAATGTATGTATCTGTAATGATTGATTTTAAGTGGAATGAATGAATGTAATGAGATTTTTTCTTATTTGCCTTTTTTGCTTTTTTCTTCTTTTCCCTTTTTTGCTTCTTTTCTTGGTACATGATAAATGTATGAAATGCGAATGATGCAAATGTAATGATTTGATGCAACTGCTATGGTGGATGAAGGAAGACACGTGAATGCATGGTGCAATGATATAATTTATGGTGTAGAAATATTTTTAGCAACGACGAGACCGGCGCTTGGCACGTCTATCGAAGTAAAAAAATGTCGTGTGTGTGCATGCATGCAATGTCATGTATGCGCAATGTGGAAACAAATGAACTACAGAGGCCCGTGAATCGTGGATGTTGAAGCTGATCGGAAAAATTGATAAGTTGTATATGTGAGTGCAGATGATGTTCAAATGCAAATGTAATGCTTTGATACAGGTGCCATGGTAGGTGCATGTTTGTATGGTGCATTGATGGTATATTGATGATGTGTTTTTTTTGCATTTTTTTATATGAGGAACAAGATTTTTTTGATGAGAGATTGAGAGGTGGATGCTTTGACTTTTGATGTATGGTTGTATGACGGAATGATTTATGCTATGATTTTATTGATGATGCAGAAAAAAATTTGTAATGATGAGGAATGAGGCTTTTGATGCAAGAGGCACGGAAGTGAATATTTTCAAATAATCATTCTTTGGAAAAATTGGATTTGATTTGAATTCAAGCTTTGGCAATCTCAAAGTTGTCATTCAGGCACTGAGGTGCAACAGTACTTGACTGTATTTAAAGACTCGTTCACGATGTTCTTCCCTTACGGTGTCCCATGATTGACTGAATTTAGGTCCGCAAAGTTAACAGAGTGAGTGTTCAACGTCACATTATTAACTTGTGTTCTCTCTCTTTGAAGCATTGTTCAGTAAAGATGCATAGTAGTGCAAATACAGATGACTGAATCAGTTGACTTGGTAAGACAGACATGACACGTGATGGGATGAATGGTAGGTTTTCCCCCAAAGTCATGAAAGGTAGGTTTTTCCCAGCTCAAGAAATGTGGAGCTGCCCCGATTTAGACTACCAGTGAAGGTTATCGAACAGTCTGCCCCTGTATAGTGATGACAACAGCAAGGGGTGAAGAGGAAACAATTAGTTGGGAATACCATGACTTTGGAATATAGGGTGGCAAACGAGGGATTTTATCTCAACCCATGACGTTTGGTGTTGCCCCAATCTTGACGAGAGCAAGGCTGCCCTAGCTGGAGTAACATTGTGAAGGGCTGTATTTAGGATAATGGGTTGAGAAGATGCCTCGGCATGGTTGTGTGGATGTGGATATGACAAGGGGATGAGATGGGTGTAGAGCGAATTTCCTCGACTTTAGGTGAAGTGAAGAGTGATGGGATTGCCCCACTTTGGAATGATATTTAAATGATTGCTTTTAGTGGGGTTATGAAAGATAACTGAGTTAGGGTCATGGGTCTTTGGAATTGGTCGTATGGATTGGATGGGGTATGTGAATTGGATGGATGTCGGACATTTTCCAAGTTCAAGAAACATGAAAGGTGGAAGGTGTGCCCCACTTTGGGATCTAGGTGATGGTCCTAGTATAAACTTTTGGTTCTCTTTTAGGTGAATCCCAAAGACTGTGACAGTCTTGAGTTTTTTTTGATATGATGAGAATTTCAATTGGTGATCACTATACCTTGTCTTGATATCAGTGCGATTTGAATGAACATGGAGTGCAAGCCTTTTGAGTTTTTTTTTTGAATTTTTTCAGCTTTCTTTTTTTTTGAGAATTTTTTTTTTGCAAATATATTGTAAATAAATATACTTACTTGTCCTAAAATTAAATCTTTGAGAAAACGAAAACAACCAATCATTGATCAGCATGGACTCGTTAGGGTTGTAACATGGCTAGTGGTTAGGGGTTTATGAAAGAAGGGTTTGTGATGTGGTTACATGTTATGGGTAATGTGGTCAATGGTTATGGGTTTGTGGAGCATAGGCTCAAATGGGCTCAGAGAGATGTTTGATGGTTTATTGATACAATGACCTTTTAAAAAAATAAGTAGGTTCAGAGAAGTGTTAACTTGAGGTCAATGATTTGGGTTTTGTGGAAGACATTATAATTCGGCCTAAGGAGGTGTTTGTGGATTTATTCGGACAAGGATATCTTCTGTGTTCGGTGGTATTATGTATCAGCTCACAATTTCTACTGCTTTTGCTTTTTCTTTTTGAGGATTTTTTTTAATCCTCTTTTTTGAATTTCACTTTTTGTGATTTTTTTCTTTTTTCTGAGTAGAGTGAGCTGATAAAAGCGACACACCATTTTTGATGTGGAATTGATCCTTATCTAGGGTGACTGATAGATTTTTTGATTTTTTTTTTGGCTCAAAGGGGTAGTAAAGAACCTTTTTTAGGATACGGGAAGACGACCAAACTTCATTTCAAATCATGATTGCTTGTTTTTCTTAAAAATTAATTCAAGGACAACAATTATTTATTTTTATATATCCGCTCTTTTTCTCTTTATTTCTTTTATTTGACCTAATTTTTGCTTAAACTACTCTTGCGAGTTTTCAACCTAACAGACTTATTTGTTTTTTTTTTGTAAAGGACTTGCACCAAGGGAATACAATGTTGACAAGATATCTAGTGATCACAAATTTGCCCCAGCATGGGGACCTAAAGTGTTAGTTTATGAAATTTCATCATTGGGAACCAACCGAATAGTTGACTAGGTACGTGTGGAGAATATGCACCTTATGGGATGGTCGGGGTGGGACTGGACATGAACAAGGGATGATGATGGGAAAGATACGGACACTAACTGACTCAAACAAGAGTAAATGCGTGTTCCATACAAGTTCACTATATGAATGCTTCACAGAGAGTTAACATAGTTAGCGACATGATAGAAGAAATTTTTTATAACACATTGGTTAACAAAATGGACCATTTTGATCGTTTATCATGGGACTGATGAGATGCATCGTTTTGCTGGTAAAAATTTGTGAACGAGCTGCAAAATTTTGAAAATTTAGTGTCTCGAAAACACCTTGAGTTTGCAACTGAGTTTGACCGTGTTTTGCACAGCTAAAACTTTTCCAAAGGAAACTAAACAATTTCGTCTCATCTCTCATCCATTTTTTGAAGAAGCAATGCTCATGTTTTTTTTTTATGTATGGATGAATACATGATCATGTATATGCGTGATGAAAATGCAAATGCATGAAACACGTGAATGCACGATCATTTGGAAATAAACCAATGATTCTAAATGATCTTTGAAGGCAATGCAACCTGTGAAGGATGCAAAGTCACAAATTCTCATTTTTATTGGATGCCCAATGATGCATGAAAAAGAGTGATGATATATTTTTGTTTTTTGTTTTGTTTTAGAACACGATGATGGATATGTACGATGAAAATGCAAATGTATGAAGTGCATGGAGGAACTGATCACTTGAAAAGACCAACGATTTTATTCCTATTATGAATGCATGATGATTTTCTCTAGTCAAAAGATTAACTATACTCATGCAACGATGATAAATAAATTACATGCCCATTGTGTCCTAATGCATGAATAAACTCATGGTGATAGATATGCATGATGAAAATGCAGATGCAAATGCATGAAATGCGCGCATGAATGATCACTTGGAAAGACCAATTATTCTAAATGATTTTTTTTGGGGGCAATACATCATGTGGCTGATGCAGAGCCTCATAACTTTTGTGAAATGATGCATGCCGAAATAAGGAATGAAATGACACATGAATGATCGATGAAACAGAGGTTTTTATTTATTTACTAGGATGAGTGAGATGATGTATGAATGCTATGTTTTTACATGCATCTCATGATGTTGCACATGATGAAATGTCTACATTATTTGATGATGGTTTTTTGTGAATGGAAGTGCATGCTAAATGAGATATTCCAATGTTTATCACAATTTTTTAATCGTGCTCGTGGTTTTTTTTTATTCTCTTTTTTTTAGAAAGAAAAAAATGCATGAATGAACAAATGATGTTGCATGATGCAGATGCATGGAATGTGAATGATCACTTGAAAAGATTGACTGTCCAAAAATGATTTAATGCAAGAAAGTGGCATCATTTTTTTTATTTGGAAATGATGCATGCAAGATGACTAATGCATTCGAGGTGGTTAAGAATGAAGAGCTTTTGTTTTTATTTTTATATTTTTTTTGCACGAAAAGGAGTAATGAATATAGTATATTTTTTCTATATGAGTATACAAGATGATGCAAGTTGGGCAAATATGTAGTGTCTTTGATTTTTTGGATGATGATGACATGCATGTTAGTACCATGAGAACGAGATGTATATGAAAACAAGTGATTCGTTCTATGGTGATTTTTTATTTTTTAGCAAAATATAATGCTCATGATGACGGATATGTATGGAAAATGCAAATGCATGTATGCATGAAGAAATAAATGTTTGATCCTGATGCAATTATTTTTATTTTCAAGAGGTAGTGCAACATGTATGCAGACTCTTATTTTTGATTTATTCGATGACGAATTATACAATTATAATGAAGTGATTTTTTTATTTTATTTGGAAAAATGATACACGAACATGGAGTTGATGCATTTAAACTAGGATGGCAACATGAGGGAAAATGATGTATGAATGATATGTTTTTTTTGAAATGTAATTCATGACTTTACAAATGATGTGATGCCTACGCTATGTGATAATGATTTTGAATGATTATGTATGAATGTCAGTGCATGCTCATGTTATATGACTAAAAATTACTCTTTTTTGTGCGAGGAAATAAAATGCATGACACTCGCAGTGATTTTTTTTATGCATAGAAAGGAAAGAAAACATGATGCTTGACATGATTTTTGAATATTTTTGTTATTTTTGGAACTGGAAGACAGATGCATGAGTATTGATGAACCACTTCGCCTTTTAATGAACGAATATGCGAGAGATGTGAATGTATGGTTTTATTCATCTCGTCGGGGAATCCAAACCTTTTTATTAAACTATGATACCGGTGGTCTGGCTTTCAAATGGTAGTTTTTATACTTGCGTCACCCACACTGTAAAAAGTTTTGTAATTCCCCGGCGCTCATTGAAATGCATGCAAAATGAGATGTTTTTATATTTATTTATGTGATATGCAAAGAAGAAAAAAAAAGAAGAAAAAAAAAGAATAGGTGCTAAAATGAAATATTTGTTTTATTTTTTCAAGAAAATGGGGAAAAAATGCACTAGTATTTGTTTGAATGCATGAATATTAAGCTCCTTTGTGTCCTAGAAGGGTTTCCTTAGAAATAGATCTAAGATTCTTTCTACTGAGTGAACCTTTCAAAGGGTAGCTCTACAAGGTCCTAATATGGTTCCTAGAGCCAACGACCCCGTTTGAGAACGCTAGCCACAACAATAGGCAAGCTATTAGAAGTGATAGCACCCTCGAAGGGACCAAACTCTAAGTGAGACTTTCGTAACCACCGAGCTGGGCGTACATCCAGAGGGCCATCACTACGCAGTCTCGTTCTAACTTAGTTTATGCTCCAGTCCGGGTATAAGACTATTCTCACGTGTGTGCAAAAGTGTGATAGTGGAGTGTGTGAAGGAGCAAAATATCAGGAATACCCCCCAAGCTGCAAAACAAACAAACACACATACAACAATAATAGTCTTCTACCCTAGGGTTTATATACATAAAAGAAAATAATTGGCAATAAAATAAAATAATAATCATATATACAAACATAATGGTCTTCTATCCTAAGGTTTACATATCACATGAAAATAATATAATATGCAAGAATAAAAGACAAAGGATAGGGTAAAAATAAACATTAAATCAACAATTAATCCTACAACTAATTAGATTAGGCTTGACTCTCTAAAATGTCCCCAGTGAAGTCGCCAGCTGTAGCGACCGAAAAATCCGGGTGAGGATTCCTCGAAGGTTCAAAAATGAAGCCGCCACCAATGTTTAGTTTATAAGGGCAAACATTGGAAAATCCCTTTTGGAATGGATAAGGGTCCTTGAGACCAGATTTGGGTTCGGGAGTCGGTTATGCGTGGGGAAGGTGTTAGCACCCCACAACATCCTTCCTAAGGTTACCTGCTAACTAGTTGTAGGAAAGAATATTAATTTTGAAAATGTTAAGTTTTACCCTTTTATTGAAAGAAAAAGACTTAATAAAAATTTTAGTTTTTTGTGCTTGACAGGAGTGGGCCCCCGCTCCTACGTATCTCCAGGTGCGATGGAGAAATCAAAGCTACGTAGTTCTTGGTAGAAAATGTTTGTTGGTTGGTGTTTTTTTTAATATAGGGGTTTTAGGATTGTGTGATCTGTGTTGAAGGACCACTGGGGGTCTGAAGGAGCGCTGGGGCTCTGAAGGGCCGCTGGGGACTGAAGGAGCGTTGGGGCTCTGAAGGACCACAGTTCACTTATCCTAAAACGATGATTAACCCGGCCGTACGACCGATTTAATCCCCTACTTTGAAAATAAGATTTTGGATTTTTCGAAATGAAAGAGATGTGTTTGTATTTTTTTAATTTAGAAATTATTTATTTTAAATAGGGATTTTAGGACCTGATCCGTAACGGTTCATTAGTGGCCTAAAAACCAGCCTAACCCGACTGTACAGTCGACTTAGTCCCCTATTCATATTTTGTGGTTTTTTGTAAAAAAGGAATTAAGAAAGAAAGGTAATGGAAATTGTTTATTTTTGCGCTTGACAGGGGCGTGGCCCTGCTCCTACGTATCTCCGGGTGGAGAATCAAAGGCTACGTAATTCTAAAGTTAAAAAAAAAGATTGTTTTTATTTAGGGATTTTAGGACCCCTGATCCGTAACGGTTCATTCGTCCTAAAACGATGATTAACCCGGCCGTACAGCCGATTTAATCCCCTGTTTGTGAAAATAAGATTTTGATTTTTTGGAAGAAAATTATTTGTGTATGGAGTGATTTGATTTTATTTAAATAGGTATTTTAGGACTCTTGAGCCGTACGGCCTGTTCATCCTAAGATGATAACTAACCCGGCCATGCGGCCGACTTAGTCCCCTATTTTGAGAATTTGGTTCGGGGAAAGAAGTATGTTTGTATTTATTTTAATTTAGAAATTGTTTGTTTTAAATAGAGATTTTAGGACATGATCCGTAACGGTTCATTTGTAGTCCTAAAAAGCTGACTAATCCGACTGTACAGTCGACTTAATCCCCTATTTATATTTTTGAAATTTTTATAAAATAATTTGTGTATTTAAAAAAAATTAATGACGACACTAACAATTAATAAAGCGTAAAGTTAATAAATAAATAACTATACATATAAATAAATAAATGAATAAATAATAAATAATTATCTACATAGATAAATAAACAATATAAATAATAAATAAGTATGTACATAAATAAACAGTATACATAATAAATAAATATATACAAAAATAAATAAATAAATTAAATAAATAAATGCAAAACTAACCTCCAGCTGATCAATGCGATCAACGCCGAAACGGACCGAGCAATCTGACCATATCAACCGCGAACCGGACTCCTATCTGGTCCGTTTTCACCCGAAAACCACCAAGTAAAGGACCTCAACGGCCATCCCAATAATAACTAAAGACGGGCTTTTAATCTAACGGACTGCAAAAGCTAATCCAAAAGAACTAAAGACATGCTTTTAATCTAATGGACTGCAAATGCTAGCCCAAAAGATCACTTACCCCATCAATCACCCATGTCCATAGCATTTGCATCTCCATCTCTTTTATAGCCAAAGGCTAGGTAGTTCTTGTTTCTCCCAAGCAATGTGGGACTAAAACAACATAGAAAAGTAATTTTTTTTCTTCTCAAACCAGCCTCCGTAAAAGTATGATTTCGGATTTTTAACCGTTGGATCATCTTTGTTTTTTGACACAAGGTTTGTGAGACATATATCTTCAATTTCACCGTTCGGATCGTTGAAAAAAGTCTGAGAAGAGAGAAACTACATTTGGAAAGTAGCTAAAAACTAATCCCGTTTTTTCTCAAATCAGTCATATTGGCAGTGCGATTCCGGATTCGTTAACCGTTGGATCATTGTTGTTTTTTGACACTAGGTTCATGAGACATCCATCTTCACTTCTACCGTTCGGATCGTCGAAACGAGGTCTGAGGAGAGAGAAATTGCCTTCGCAAAAGTAGAAAAAAACAACTCCCGTTTTTCTCAAACCAACCACCGTACAAGTGCGATTCTGGATTCGTTAACCGTTGGATCATCGTTGTTTTTTGACACCAAGTTCATGAGACATCCATCTTCATTTTCACCGTTCGGATCGTCGAAATGATGTCTGAAGAGAGAGAAATCGCCTTTGCAAAGTAGCTGCGGTTTTGGGTACTTGGTTTATTTTTGTATTTTTGTAACTTTGGCATTCTTGGGCCAAGTCGTGTACATAGACATTCTCCTTTTTTGTAATAATAATTTTTTATTGCACCTCCCCTTGTTTATTTTCTTTTGTAATTTGTATTATTTCTTATCTATTTTATTTTTTTATTTTCGTTTTTTAATTAAAGATATTGTAACAAGAAAAATAAATTAAATCTACTATGTAATTTTTTTGTGTTAGCGTATTTTTTTAATTTTTGTTTAACCACTAAAAAAAGTAATAACAACGCAAAATTAGTAAATTAGCGCAAAATGACCTATTCGAGGGATTAGGAATCAAATATACGCGAAAAACTTTTTTTTGGATTTTTTCTTTAAATTAGCCAGACAAAATTAGGGTATGACACTCGGCCACCTACATCATTCGGTTCGGCCTAACTGCAGACAAGCATTCATGGAAATTCCTATAATTACTCCTTATGTTTTGTAACGGCCATGATGGCCATGATATGTAATAAATAGTATTAATTACACATGTATTATATAAACACACCCTTGAGGCAAATGAAAGGATCCAGAATCCACCATTCCACTAATTCTTCTAAGCTTTACGCAAATGTTATTACTATTTGTGTTCGGCTGTTCTCCTCCGGGATGGGTTGAAGAAGCTGAGCGGTTGGTTCGGACCATCGCTGGATACCCACGGAGTGTCCCAACGCTTTCAACGAAAGACTAATCTCCGCTCGTGCTTAAGATCAAATTTCGCACTGGCCAACACCGAGTTTGTCCACTGCGGGAATCGAACCCGGGAGCACCGGGTCGACCCCTGTGTCCTAGGGTAGATTAAGCCACTAGGCCAACGGTGTTGGTTAGCTGAGCGGTTCATCTTGCTCCAAATTTTGGTTTTAATTGATTTTTAAAATTTTAAGTTTCAGCCATTAGATTCACTTAATACCACGTGTCGCATAGATATTTAACGGAGATGTCCATTTCCTCTCCAAATGGAGAGGATTCGGACCCATCCTAAAGGGTGACTTTCCGGGCTTCCCCTTGTAGCCTAAAAGGTGGCTTTTGGGGCTTCCCCTTGAGCCGGCTCTGTTATGCTTCTTCCAGCTTCTGAGTCTCCTACAAAGGATCATGCTGATGCCAAATCATGGCTAGATCAAGTTTGATAAGAGGATGCATATGTTTGTTGCGGAAGCTGAACACGATTCATGTTCTATTATAAAAATACTTTTTTAAACGAGTCACCCGGCACTAAAATCATTTAAACTATCTTTGCTTAATATTTGAGTTATTGCCATTGAATCTGTGTCATTCTTTATGCCATTTCTGGCAGACCTGTGTCTGCGCCTTTCATTCATGTTATCAACTAGTCAAGCTGCAGTAAAAAAAACTAATCAAGCTGATAACGAGAGGCATATACGATTGTCATATCGAATGTGAGGGACATATTTTGCATCGAAGAATATACTTTGATCATACAAACCTTAAAGCCACTTAAGAATATTTTTCAAGTAAATTACTTCTAATTTTGCCTATTCTTTTAGCAAGCAGGCATCTTAATGCTGCCTTGTTTATAACTGGTAAAAACTGAATTTCCTGACTGATGGCATTATACTTATGTTTATAGTAATGAAGAAAAACAAATGGTGAACGTGGTGAATAATCAATTACTCGATTTTCGACATATCAATGGTATGAATTGAGGTGGAAAATTTGACAGCCCGTCATGTAAGACAGCTTTGATGCAGCTTCCTCAAACTTCTTGGCGGCATCTTCATTTTCTTCTAAGTTTGTATCAGAGAAAAATTGCTTCCACCAAGATGGACTCCGCATTTTAGCCTTCACAAACAGAGCAAAAATGTTTGTTGTCAGCAATGATAAGAAAATGACCTTCTAAAACAATTCAAAACATTATTAGTATTATTTGTAAGAAATGTATTAACGTTGTTTTGTTTGCATTGTTACCCAAAGTTCCAGGCTATAAAGACAAGAATCACCATGAACCAAGATTATAGGGGTTATTTCAGCTAGCTCAATTAGCATTTCATCAATAGCTTATAATGCATAAGCTTGGTAAAGGTTGACTATCTTACATAATCCCACTGCAATAAAATCCTTGTCATTGCAAAATGGCACCAAAAAGTCAACAGTGGTTACAAAAATGATATGATTGTCGGTCCTTAACTGCCCAGCTCTACTGCCATTTCAATCATTTTATGAAGAGTGTTCTCAAAGAAAACTTGAAAAGGAAATTCAACATCTACTTATATCTCTCATATATTGCCAACTTCTTATGTTTTGTTTGAATCCCATTTAGAACAATGCAATGCCTAAGACACATAACTAATAAAAAATGCACCTGAAGACATTGCCTTTTCTTCAATGAAAATATTAAAAACACTTTAGATAATGTGCAAGAATGAGTTTCAGTCCAATCAATGGCAGAGTAACAGTGTATTAGCCAGCAAGAGAAGGCCACTTACCGGGCGGCCAAATTTGGATAATTGTGCTACTTTAGCTCTCTGTTGACCCGGATAACCTAAAAGCACAGGAAATCACGAAAATTACAGCAAGGCCAAGTTAACTGAAATAATATAAACAAGAAAAATAGGCATCACAAATTCAGTGATTGGCATTGTATGAAAAATTGAATCAAAACTAGTCCCCAAATTTTGAACCATTGTTAAACTGACACTTGAAATAATATTTTTCTTGTTCATGTTATTCGTATGTGTATTTGTGTGTGTGATATATATATATATATATATATATATATATATAGATAGAGAGAGAGAGAGAATTTATTTTCAAAATGAAGTACCTGTAAAAATAACAATACCATCAGCAGATACCCTGGCCAGTTCTGGAAGAGTTTTGTTCAAATATTTTGGAGAAAGGTAATCCAAGGCATCAGACACTATAACAAGAGAAAAAGACTTTGCCCTGTATGGTAGAGGGAATTTTATATCTGCAACGCGTACAATGCCTTTCTGCACTAGAGCCTTGCAGTTCGTATCAGCATCTTCTATGTCATATGGCTCCACACCCCATGCTTCAACTTCCCCTTCTCTTATCAATTTGGAGACAACTGAACAACTTTCAGGGCCAATGTGCAAGACATTTTTCATGTTGCCACCATATACATTCTTCAAAACAGGAATTGCACTTTGAACTTCATATGTGCATGAAAAATCACCTATAAGATAGACAAATTTGATACTTATGACACTAGATTCATATTGACCTACAAAAATTTCTCATACTCATTCATATTGACCTACATAAATTTATATAGTGTTAAACTTGAAAGGCCTTATTGAAAAATTATGACACTTTCATACTTATTGACCTACAAAAACTTCTCATACTTATGACACTTGAAAGGCCTTATTGAAAAATTATGCTTTTAAAAGGCTTTATATAATGCCACACTTTCAAAAAATTAATCCAGACAATAAAAAAACCTATATCAAATAAATAAATCAGTGTGAGTCTTAGAAAGTTTAACCCAATATAGTGTATTTCTATCCTTATTTATCATACCCTTGAGTAGCAGTGGTCTAATTTTTTATAATTTGTAGTTTATTATGCATAAATTCAACACTAGTTGGTCTATTAATCCTTTAACCAACTAAAAGGCGAAACCTAAAAAAAAGCTAATGAAAGGCAATAGGCCAGACTTGGGCAGCCATTTTGTTATTTTGCAGTTGTTGCCTAAAATAATTTCTAAATGCTTGCAACTTGTTCAAATTTGTATTAGACTTTTTTCCATTAAACTTTGTGATCCAAGGAAATGCTAATGCTTTTTGTCAAGCGTAATGGGTTCTTAAACCAAAACAGCAATAAAACAACCAATAATTTTACATAAAGCAATCTCAATGACATCCTGAAAACATGGTCAGATAGTTACCTTCAAACCTGCTAACCACACCCTTTCTTCCTCCAAATAGACCTGTTCAGTTGAAAATATAAGATTGGCCAGCCCATAAACATACATGGAAACATACAAAATTTGAATTCTAAACAACAAATGTTTATAATAGCCAGATTTTTTTTTTGACAATTATAATAGCCAGATTTAAAAGCAACAAGATTGAGTATATGAAGTTACTAACATTCAGGGTTTATATCAAGTTACTAACATTGCATCAAAAAAAAAAATAAAGTTACTAACATTCATGGTTAGGGGTTAAAAATCAGCAAGGAATATGTTTTCAGTTTCACTATAATGTTTACATAAAAATATCTTCCTCCATCGGTTTTTCATCCCCATTTTTTAGGATATACAAAATTGGGCATTGAAGAGAAACAAACTGCATAGTTAGAAAGGCCGTTAAATCTTGTTACCTGATCCACCAGAAGCATAAAAAATGAGAAGGAAAGCTCCCTGAGATTGTAAACAAAATTTAAAAGTGATTAATTACCACAATTGTATAATTAAAAGCGAATAAAAATAAAGAGACGCAGATATGAAATTACCAAGACAACAAGGGTTATGGATAATAAGGGGGAAGATTTAGATTTGGAATGTAAGACTCCTGAAAAGGGAAAGCTTCCACTACCACGTCTCGTGGAACTTCCTTGTCTCCTTGTCATTACTTCTTCTTATGATGAAGATGATAAAGTTATGCTTGCAATCTGAAATTTATAATCGTCACATGATAGTAAAATGAAATTGAAGCCTACTTGTGCAAACTTACATGTAAGCAAAGAAACAGAGTGTTAAGTGTAGAATTATGCAAATCGTAAAAAGAGTTTGTGCATTATACTGTAACTGTAGTTTTCAACGTTGAATAAGACTATAAATATAAATAGCATACAAAATAGAATGGCGCTGGAAGAACGAGGAATTGAATTGAATTGTGAGTGTGGAAGATGAAGAGGAATTGAAAGAGAAAATGGAGAGTGAAGCACCTTAAGATTAGATGACATTCATAACCGCATTGAGAAAGGAAGAGTGATTTTGTAGATCTAATCTAAGAAGCGTAAGAAGAAATGAGATGAGAGATCAGAGAAGCATTACACCGCCAGCTTTAACGACAGATCTGACACGCTGTGGTCGGCAAAACGCACTACTAATTTCACAACGCGGCATACAAGAATGTAAATAAATTTATATGTTCACAACAGTCTTTTAAATAGATCATTGTGATTTTTGTCAAAATAAATAAATATATTAAATCTATAGGTGCTCCTAGTTTCGATTCTCGTAGGGGACAAACTCAGTGTTGGTCACTGCGAAATTTGATTTTAAACACGAGTGTAGATTAGTCTTTTGTTGAAAACCGTCTGTAGGTAAATAAGCATATAATTTTTTTTGACTTAATAAGCATATGATTTTTTTTGGTGTACTAATCAGCATATGATTTAAATACATAATAAATACCTATTATGATAATAGCATTGAAAATGTTATTATATTATTTATAATTTTTTAAATAGGTTGAACCTTAGGCCTAATAATCTTTTTTTTTTCGACAAAGCTAATAATCTTTGTAGATGGTGGAAGTCTGCCTTCTTTTGTCTCGGGAAAAAAGTCTAGCTTCTTCCACTCTATAGACTTTTCAATAAATACCAGCGGGGTGACCCGCGTTCTGCACGGGGTGAAAGCCCTAAACATGAGGTATAAAGAAATGTCAGTAATAATACAAAAGGTGTAGATTTCATATTTCATAAAAATAGAAGTTTTAACAAATGTTTGAAGATGGAAATTCGAATTTACCTAGTTAATAAGTATTACCAATACATTTATGAATTTGCATATTTGAACAGTTGAATTTTTTTTTTTGCGAACACTAAAGCATCTAAAAACACACAATAACAAACATTAAAGCATCCAAAAACACACTACCTAGCAGCGTACTTTACATAAATATTTTATGAATTTTTTTCACCAAACAGGTTATTGAGAAACAAACTCTGCATATTTGAACAGTTAAATTTTTTTCGACTGCTTAAGTATCCCAAAACACACTTACTAATTTACATATTTTGTTTTGAAACTATTTTTTTCACCAAACTATTCGAACATTTTTAAAAGAAAATTCGATATTGAGGAATAATTTTTGAGTATTTGAAGGGTTAAATTTTTTTCAAACACCGAAGTGTCTCAAAACACGCTGATTAGCATCATACTCCCTGAGATTTATAATCTTAGATTAGTCTCATCTATTTAAAAATAACTTTGATGCATGTTGGCATTAGTTCTTTGATAAAGTGATGAACACTAAGTTTGGTCATGCATAGTGATTCATCTTGTCTATCCCATGGATCCACCGATGAATTACAGTACGACTACGGATCAACTAATTGATAATTAACACGCAAATTGTAGATAATCCTAACATGTGATCAGCACAATGGGATCAATCAAATCAAATTAATAATATAAATAAAATACTAAATTATAACATAGGAAAAGAGTTCCTACGAACGAGAACGAGAACAAGAACCACACTTACGACCCTAAAAGATAGTTTAACAACTCATGTTTATGAATAAATAAATAATCAAAATAGGGTTCATAGTTACAAATTGAGAAAAATTGTGATAGACATATTTCTTAACTCTGGCCTTAGCTTTAGCTTCAGAGTTCTCAAAGCTAGTCACAAGAACTCTTTGGCACTGAAACCATATTTTTAATTATTGGATAAGTTACCTATATACCCCTTTAGTAAGAATTACTAAACATTTCTTTAGTACCGTAAGTCATACTCCACTGAAACATACAAAAATGTGAGGTCCATACAAGTATTCATAAAAAATGGGAAAACATGACGTGCAAAACACATGTACGATTGCATATACCTTTATTGCACGAGAATGCAACAAAGATATATGCAAGGCCAAGCCCACCCCAAAAAATACATGTGAAATTACTAAAATACACTTGGTTTTTTTAACAACAACTATTAAATATATACATTTTTTGCGCAGACATACACAACTTTAAGAAGTTTTTCTTCATTGGTGGTGTCTTCAAAGACGAAGGGGTGCCTTTCATAATGGCCTACTTCTTGTAGTGATATTGAAGAATTGTAGAAATTAAGCCCGTAGTAACTGTGGGCCTTTTGGTTTGTGCGCCCTTCAAAGACGAAGGGGTGCCTTTCATAATGGCCTACTTCTTTTAGTGATATTGAAGAATTGTAAAATTAAGCCCATAGTAACTGTGGGCCTTTTGGTTTGTGCGCCCTTTAGGCTTTGAACTTTAACCAATCCCTTTTTGTCTAAAGTAAAAAATTTACACAGAAGTGGCAGAGTAGAAGGGGAAGAATCGAGTGTTTTTAGGGCGAGAAAGACACTCATACATTTAGCTTTTATGTTTATCTCTCACTTCAAGTATTTTTTCTCTCATCCAGTGGCGGACCTACATTGTTTCCAGGGGGTTCAGTCGAACCCCTGGAAAAATAATGTTAGTAGTAGTACTCCTATATAAAATTATTTTGAACTCTCTGAAAATTTAAGTTTCACCACAACAGAAAAAGGCATTGGCAGCGCTTCTAAGCGCTTTCTGAATATAAATAATGGGCAGCACTTTGAGAAAAAGCGCTACGAATACGCTAAACAATCAGAAGCGCTACTATTTGTCTATTGAATCAATAACGCTTTAGAGTGGAAGCGCTTCTCTTTCAACCCCCCCCCCCCCCCACCCCTTTTTTTGTATGTTTGTCAGCGCTTCTTCAGAAGACGCTGCTAATTGTTTTTTTTTAAATATTTTGAACACCACTTCCCTTTTACACAACTAGACCACCAATATTGACATATTCAACATATATATACCTGATACACAACCAGATCAATAATAAAGGGATAATTGCATAAATTTTCGTAGATCAAAATTACATACCAGATATCAAAATTTACGTCAAGCTTAGCTGAATTCAAATAACCATAGTCGACACGAAATTCAATTAACAACAAAAATAACCACATGCAAGTACATATATCTCTAAGTATTCACAAAAACCCATTATCAAAAAACATATTCTCTCAGTTTTCTCCAAACCACTACTGGTGAATAAAACTGGTAACATACTGACACCACTCTTCCTTAAGCTCAGCAAGTTGATCAACCGAGTATGATTGGAATCCACATTCAGGAAAATACTGCAAAAATAAAATTAAATCAACTTAAAATTAAAGTGGTCAAATGTATGAGTAATATTTAAATACATAAACTAGAACTAAAATTACGTACGTTATTTGGAATTTGCATTTTGTTTTGAATGACAATATCCTCCAAAAACTTCATAACATAGTACTCCCAGTCAATTGAATTCTTATGGTGGGGATAGTAGAAAAACAAAAATAATAAGTTAATTTATGTTAATTTAATTAATTGCATAAATACTAATATTGTTTAGAAATATACCCTTATAAGTATCCATTTAGTAGAAATCGTCAATTTTCTGTTCTTGGTTCTCATACTCAATCCTCGATGAATTGCCAGAGCACTGAGCAAAAAAACATATTAATTTCATTAATCAAAATACATACATAGTTTGAATCGCCACAGATGTGAGGGATCTATATACATACCTATTGTATAAGTTCATAAATTCCTTGCGTTGAGCGAATTCAACATGCAAGGAATCTAAGTAGGATATTGTATCTAGATCAACATCGATCGCCAACAATATCCAATGATTCCTACAAAATTGTGGAATAAGAAAATCGCAAATATTTCACAATACCTGTTTATGTCCTATATATATATATATATATATATATATATATATATATATATATATATATATATATATATGCACCCAATTTTTAATAAACCTGTCTTATTAATCTCAGTTAAAGACTATTTATAAAACTTTAGGAAGTAATTTTACCGATATCACATGTTTTTAGGGACTACTTCTTATTTAGGATATTGTATCTTCTTTAGGACTTAAATAGGTAATGACGGATAAATTTAGAAACTAATTTGTCAATTTACTCTTAAATAAATTTGGAGTTAGATAACTTGGTTCCTTAATTTTAGTAAGTTAAGTAAGGCTATTTGAAAAAAAAATTAAACAATCCGATGAACCAATATTTTTGATAAAGAATTTCTTTTGCACCCCATGACCTAGGGTACTGGGTCCGCCACTATTCATCTTATCTGATTTTATTATTTCTCTCTTATCTATTTCCCTCCAAAATAAGCTAAAGTCACCAAAGTACGTACCGAATCCAAATCCATAATAGAAATAATAATAATCAACCCAATATTAGTATTTATGCAAAATTCATAAATATTTTTCAGGACATAAGTTCGTTAAAATCTAAACTACAAAATTCTTTCGAGTCTTATTAAATCATTATATTCCAACATAGTCTTTTAAAATTCACAAGACTTTTTAATCATAGAGTCTTTCAAAAGCCGGTCCACAAAACATTTTATATCTATAAATTAGTTCAAATATTTTATAATAGGAGTGCAAGAGTTAGTAACTTTTAATTCATTCTATAGAAGACCAACGAAAAATTTAATTAAAATAATAAGAATAAAAATGATAGGCTAAAATGTATTTTTTTTGTCCGTTAATTTATTTTATTGTTCTGTTTAGGTGTTTTAACTTTTTTTCCAGTTTTGTCATCTAAGTTTTAAATTCGCTACACATAATGAATGATGTGTCTGCTATATTGATTACTAGTAGCCTACGTGGTTTTTACGTCCATTTCAGTTTTGTCCTTTAAGTTTATTTTAAATTTCAGTTTAGTCATTTGAAATTAAAATCATCGTCTTCCTCGTTTTATTATCTTCCCTAAAACTAAACCCCAACTCACATTTCCATTCGACCTAAAAAATGCCTAGGGGCAACGTATCTCATTCTACTTTTAACAAAATCAAGAACTTTCTTCTTAACGAATCAAGAGCAAGAGCTCGATCACAAGCCTCATTGGCCTGATAATATGAATTTAATAAAATGGCTTCACCGATCCATTAGCCCATAGGTATCTATAAAAAAAACCCATGCCTAATATTCAAGAGGTAACATGTCTGTCAGTAGACAATTTTTGGGTTTTATGGGAGATTCGGCTTCTGGACTTTCTGGGTTTTTGGTGTTGAAATTAGAGTTTAGGTTTGAGGGAAGATGATGGAAGAAGAAGAAGATGATTCAATTGTAAATGACTAAACTGAAATTTAAATTAAACTTAAAGAACAAAACTGAAATAGATGTAAAAGTCACATAGGTTACTGGTCATCAACATAACGGACACGTCATCATTTGTTAACTCAGAACGGAATGTCCAAAAAATGATTTATGTGTAACGAATTTGAAACTTAAATGACCAAACTCGGAAAAAAAAGTTAAGGCTGTTTTTTTTTTGTACCCCCATCATAGATTGTGTACCCCAATAATACGTTTTATCCCCAAAATACCCCTCACTTTTTTTAGCAAAATTTAAATTGAAACTGATTTATTTTTAAATTTCCAGAATTATCTATCAACAGGTGTTTCCGAAAGTCATTTTTTGTGTTCCGGAATTATGTGCTGTGGGATAATTCCGGAACGTACTTTTATTGATATTTCCGGAATTACCTCAAACGACATAATTCCGGAATAGAAAATACGCTCTGGAATTATGTGTTTAGACGTAATTCCGGAAACAACAAGAAAAATGTGTTCCAGATTTATGTATAAACACATAATTCCGAAAACTTTTTGAGAAATCAGGAATAAAATAGTCAGTTTGGTCAATATATGGGGGTACAAAGTCGGGGGGTGAAACAGCCAAAAGTTAAAAGACCAAAGCAGAATAGTAAAATAACTTAAAGGACAAAAAATGTATTTTGGCCAAAATGATTTGCTATAAGCCTATAAGTTCAAATGCAATAACCTAATAAAAAAGATTACACATTATTGGTTACTATACACCAACTAGGAGCTTATTTAACTAGCGTCGGGACCCGTCTGATGCACGGAGCCAAAGCTTTAGCGAGTACTTAATTGTTGTGATATTAAAATTTGATGGATAAATTAAAAATCAGTACACAAATTAACGGGAATTTATAATTCAAACATAAGTAATAGTCCATGGAAATAAGGTAGCATAGTAATTTATAATTCAAACATAAGTAATTCAAACAGTTGTTTTTTTTTTTAAATCAGCACACAAATGAAATTGATCCATTAAAATATAGACAACAAATTATAATCAAATAACTTTAGTTTAACGCATTATCACATTACTTAAGATCTCACAGAACAACACACTACATAACATATTTGAATAGATGAATTTTTTTTTATGAACACTAAAGTATAAAAAAACACACTACTTAGCATTGAACTTTACATATTTTGTTTTGACTTTGTTTTCACCAAAACAAATTTTGCGCATTCTTACAATTTTTTTTGATATTGAGCACTGAACGTTGAGCATTTGAACGGTTAATTTTTTGTGAATACTAAAGTATAAAAAAACACACTACTTGGCATCAGACTTTACATATTTTGTTTTGATTATTTTTTTCACCAAAACAAATTTTGTGCATTCAAACAGTTAATTTTTTTTCATATTGAGGACTGAACGTTGAGCATTTAAACAATTAATTTTTTTTCCAACACTAAAGTATCTCAAAACACACTATTTAGCATCACACTTTACATATTTTGTCACGAAATTATATTTTTTTCACCTAACCAAATCGATTACTGAGGCACAAACTTTGTATATTTGAATGTTACAATATATAATTTATGTATTTTCATCTTCACTACTTAGCACAAACTTCACCTAAATTTTAATGTACTCTTAAAAATGAAAATATGAAAAAAGGGGGGGGGGTTGAAAATATGAAAAAAAAAAGAAAAAAAAAGGGGTGGGTGTTGATTTTTTCTCACTTATTTGATTGATATAGCTGTTACCAAATCCAGAGGGTATTTTAGGTTTTTATTAAAAAAACGAATATTCTCCCTTAATACAAAACCTAAAAAACACTTAGGTTTAAAATCTAGGATAAGAGGAATTAGGAATTCCAGGACATGCCCCTGGTTTAGCAATTAAAAACAGACTCCTAAGACAAGCCCTTAGGAATAGCTTTAAGGCATGGTTGCTTTCATCAAGACTTGAAGGCAATACCAGGCCAATTTCCCTCCTCATCCTAATAAACACCTCACCTTTTAGAGGTTTGGTGAATATGTCAGCCAGTTGCTCTTTAGTGGAGCAGTAATCCACCTTCAAATTTCCTTTAGAGACTTGATCCCTAAGATAGTGAAACCTTGTTTCTATGTGCTTTGTCCTGCCATGTCCCACTGGATTCTTGGCAAGGCAAAGTGCAGACTTGTTGTCAATCCATAGAGTAGTAGTTTGACTTAGATTGACCTGTAGTTCCTTTAGGAGAGCTTCTAACCATGCTGCCTGGGTGGCAGCACTGCAGGCAGCCACATACTCTGCCTCACAGGAGCTTAGAGCCACAATTTGCCGCTTTCTTTGGCTCCTTTCTTACCCTTAGTTTTGGTGAATAGTGCTTGGTCTTCTTCTTCTTCACCTTCTAGCAGATTTATCCATAGTTCCTTTGCTTCAAGCTTTGCTTGGAGCTCTTCCACTTTAAAGTCATCTGGTAGAGTTGTATCTTCAATACTGTTGACTACCCAGCCAAACTTCTTAGTTAAGGACCTTAGGACTTTCTTCAGATCACCTTTTCTGTAAGAGTTTCCCCATACATTGCCATAGTATTAGTGATTTTCTTTAACCTTGTAAAGAAATCAGAAATACATTCCCCTTCCTTCATAGTTAGCATCTCATATTGCCTTCTTAAGGCCTGTAACTTTTCTTCCTTGATAGGGGCTGCACCAGTGTAATACCTCTCTAAGGCATCCCAGGCAGCTTTAGAAGACTCATAGTTTCTGATCCTATCAAAGTTTGTCTCATCACACCCCTGGTGTATGAAATAAATTGCCTTGTAATCCTTTTGTTCGTTTTCATTGAAAAGATTAGTTTCAGCAATAGTTGGTTCTTCACCCAATGGTTCAAAACCATTCCTAACAATTCTGAGAACACCATGGCAGCCAAAAATGGCCTTCATTTGAAGGCTCCATCTATCCCAGTTTTCCCCATCAAGCTTTGGGATTTGTGTGCTTAAACCTGTCCCAGTACTAGACATCTTCTAAGAACTGAAAACACCTTAAAACACAAAAAATTGTTAGAGCACACAAAACTGCACACTCAGATTGTGCAGGTTAAAAGAACCTTAAAGAACCTTAAAAGAAACTCTTAAAGAAGATGTAGAGATAGAAATTTTCCTGTTTTCCCTGGATTGTTACCAGCACTCTGATACCATGTTGATTTTCTCTCACTTATCTGATTGATATAGCTGTTACCAAATTCAACGGGTATTTTAGGTTTTTATCAAAAAACCAATAGTGGGGGGGGGGGGAGGGGGGACAAAAACTTCATTTAATACATAAATATTGTAACATTGTATGAGTGAAGATAAAATTAATTATATATTGTAGAAGTGTGTGACAATGTAAATCATAATTAAAAGTATCATTTTTAATTAACAAAACACATTGAAATGGAAGCAATTAGAAAGAAAAGAAGACAACACAATTAGAAAGTGAAAAACGTGGGTATCATGCAGGGTTGGATGAAAATCACCAATAAAATGGAAGCAACTAGGCAAAGTTGAAGGAATATGGTCTTTAAATTCTTTTTTCCCGAAGCATCTTTAAATTATTTTTTTAAAATCCAGAAAATTATGGTCCTAAAGAATAAAAAGAGAAGAAATAAAAAAAAATACATTGATTTTTAAATCAGTTATCGAGGAACAAACTTTTAGTATTTGAACAGTAATTTTTTCCGAACGCAAAAGTACCCACAAACACACTACTTAGCATCATACTTTACGTATTTTGTCACGAAATAATTTTTTTAAACAAACTTTGCGTATTTGAACTTTTAAAATTTTTGTCGAACGCTAAGATAACCCAAAACACACCAAGAAATTAATTTTTGGTATGACCAAACTAATTGTTGAGGAACAAACTTCATCTATTTGTATATCTAATTTTTTTTTAATCCTAACTAAAGCACCCAAAACATACTACTTAGCATCATACTTTATTACAAAATTATTAGTTTTTTAATAATATTAATTATCGAGTAACAAACTTTGCGTACTTAAACAATTAATTTTTTTTCCGGATCTTAAAGTACTCCAAACCATACTGTCTAACGTCACACTTCACACAATTTGTCACGAAATTAATTTCCTTTTCGATGAATTCGATTATGTAGGAACAAACTTCACGTATTTGAACAATTAATTTTTTTTTCATATCTTAAAATACCTTAAAACACACTCTCTAGCGTCACACTTTACGTAATTTGTCACGAAATTAATTTTCATTTTCACCAATCTAGTTATGAATGAACAAACTTCGTGTATTTAAATAATTTAAATTTTTTCTAAACTCAAAATTACCTAAAAAATATAAAAAAAAAAGAAGAAAAAGGAAAAATGATAAAAGAAAAAAAAGAATGGAAAAAAGGGAGGGGGGAGCTTGGCCGGAGAGTTGGCGCCAAGATTCCCCCAGATTTATATTTTAGGATTGTAAAAAAAAAAACTAGGAGCTTATTTGTCATGAACTAGCTGCTGAAAACTTGCGATTTTATCCTACCTAAAAGTCCATTTAATTCTCAATGGATTATCAAATCGGTTTAGTTTTTGTTTTTATAAGCAATGTTAGCGGGGATGTGAGAATGTTAGTTTTTCGAGTTTAAACACGAAACCTCCTTCTTGCACTCATTTGGTGCACTCGTTTGATATCCCTTAGCTCGCCAACTGAACTACCTATGGATATCAAATCGGTTTAGTTATCAGCATGAAAATGCAGGATTTGTGTGGTTATTATTACTATTAGAACTTCCGATGCGTAGAGTTGTAAAGCGATATGAAACAGAAATTGTAACGGAATCAACTTGCCTTCATTGATTGCTAAACAATGGTTTTATTACAACACACACAATCTAACTGATACTGAAGACTTGGGCCTGACTTGACTAACACAGAGCCGAAATACTAATTATTACAAAACAAGTCCAATGCTTTTTGACAACAAGTCCAATGCTAACAGACCCATTAAGATTTCCTCCCAAAATCTGAAGCTTTACTAAGCATTCAGATTATGGGTTTTTTTTACCCCCCTCCTTCTCCCCTATACCCCTATAACCCATTTTATTCTCAAAATACCCCTCATATTGTTAACAAAAAAGTAAAGGTCCAAATTCGTCCCTGACAATTTTCTCATAGGACGAATTCGTCCCTGACAATATTTTCGAGACACATTGGTCCCTGACAATTCCAAAATGAGACACATTAGTCCCTCCATCCATTTAACCGTTACGAGCACAGTAAACGTCTTCTACGTGGCATGTTAAGTTCCACGTGTCACGTTAAAAGCCACAGGTGTGTTTATTTTGGGCCAAGTTCATCCCTGAAATTACAAATTTAAAAAAGGGACAAATCAGTCCCTGACAATTTAAAAATGGGACAAATTCGTCCCTGAGTCATCTTCAACCTTAAAACTCTTCCATTGATCTTCTTCCCTCTCCACCGGCAGCAGAGGCGCGACGGTGATGACCTCCGGTACGGTGGTCGCCGGTGAAGGGTACTCCGGTGACAAAACTTTTTTAGGGCTTTTTGTAACATCCCTAGTTTCGTTAATTTCGGTTTACGAAATTAACTAAAGATTTATTATCGTCAATTAAATGATAAGTCGAGTCATGGCTAAGTTTGTGTCGGGAAAGCAATAATTAAATTTTCCTAAGTATGAGAATTGGATGCATGGTTGAGTTAATTAATCGATTTTGTTTGAAATTGGGGTCTAAGCGAGAACTATAGTTTAAAGGGCAAAATAGTCATTTTGCCTAATGAGCCTTTATAGAAAATTGATTTGCTAACCTAAATAATATGGCCTATCTAATAATAGGTGATAACTAATTTAATTGCTAAGTTAGTTAGATTAAATTAGACAAGATAAGAGTAATAGGAGAGATATACTAAGTTAAGGGTATATTGGACTTTCCCCCCTCCATCTCACTTAACCCTCAGCTGAAACCAATTATTGTTCCCTCACTCACACACTTTCAGATTTCAAAACTTGGAGAAAGAAAGAAAATAGAAAAAAGAAGACTTGAGAGAAAGAGAGAGAAGCCATGAGTGATAGGGAGAAGAGAAGGAGGGATTATCTCCAAACTTTGATGCATGTCCAATCTTTTAACACCATTATGATCCTTGTTTCCTCCTCTCCATTATGATACTAATATCACCATCTACATATTACTCCTCCTCAAATCGCCATTATCACCCCTCCAAGCTCAAAATGTTAGAAATGGAAATTTTACACTTGTATGTGGGTTTTGAGGGTCATGGATGCTTGGTTGGAGCTTATATGTGGGATTGAGTGCTTGAAAATAGAGTCACAGTAGCTATTGTTGAAATACAAGCAGCAAATGTGGGATTTTTGGGGCATAAGTTCGTAGTCCTTGGTGGTGAAGTTGAAGATATAAACACAGAAAATTCTGCAAAAAATAATTTTGAAAGTCTTTGGTATTTCCTTCGTAACTCACAGTACAGACCTCCTTCTAAGCTCATTTTTATTTCATTAGAAAATAGACACGAAATCCTTCAGTTTAGGCACAAGAACCACTTAATTTGACTGAGTATTGTGGGAGAAAAATGATTTACAAGTTTTGCTTTTGAATCATTGTCAGTTTTGAATCAGTCACAGTGTTTTAGCCATAACTCCCTAAATTCTCATCATATGAAAGTAGACAAAATTATCTACACATTAGGCACTGGTTTGAAAGGTTTTGGTTAAGAATCGAATTAGTTATGTTTGTTGCAAAACAGCTCACAGATGCTGCCAAACCAGTCTTTGGAGTTTGTTGACGCGTTCTAGAAGTTGGGGTTAGATCAGAGTAAAAAGGGGAGTACATTGTGGATTCGAGATGCATTTGGGGAAGCTTCAGTAACTGGACACGTTTTGGGATCCATAAGGGGTCGATTTGATGTTCGTGGAAGCAAGAAATTCGAGTACGGGGATTGTTCGTGCGGTTCCGTGCGATCGTTAAAGTCTCGTTGTTAGCGTTGTGTGCGATTTCATCGCCAAAGGTGAGTTCTATACCCGCTTAGGGATTTTGTGTCGAAATATTCTTGCATGTTCTGTTTTGTGTTCAGTCGTGCGTTTTTCGAGTCAAAACCGTTTTACGAAAATTACGTTTCGAATGAGGAACTATAAGGTTGATTGATTAAAGATATGAATGTTGATTGATTGATATATTGGTTGTGTGTTGATTGAGACATGAATTATGTGGACTGTTATTACGTATTGAATGACTGTTTTGAAGTTGGATTAAGATTGGGTTACGGATTGGACACAATAGGAAAAGCGAAACGGAACGAAATAAGCGAATTGTGACTCTGCTACAGGCAGCACGGGTCGTGTTACCCCTAGCATGGGTCGTGCCAACATTTCTGGTTGACTGGAATTGCATTTTCAGGCAGCACGAGTCGTGCTAGGTCTGGGGTTATAATTACCATCAAGGAACTAAGTTCAATCAAGTTTATGTTTATGTATTAACATGAATGACATGTAATGAAAATGGATGAATAAATATTTTCATCAAAGACTGTTGAGGTTTAAATATATAAATTATATTGAATACAGGAGACGGCCCAATGCGGGTATTATATAAAAGACGGTCCAAAGCGGATGGATATATAAACTATATCAAAAGGATGGGTGACGACCCAGTAGATTAGTATACTAGGGGAGGGGAAGTCATGAGCCCCAGGCCTCAGAAGGTTTGAAGCTAGCGTAAGCTAGTGGAGAGGTTCAATGGTAAAGGCGTGGTCATTACCGGAGATGTACTATGGCATGAAAGGAAAAGATATATGCACGTAGAACCTATATGGACTACGATTAAAGGAACCGAGAGTTATTGTGAGGGGTTACAGTAGGACTCACTGAGATAATGTTTATCTCACCATTTATATGTTGTTGTTTTACAGAGAAACAGGGAAAGAAGAAAGCGACGAGGCACGAGTAGGTGACGTGCTTGAGGAGAATATAGAAGACTTGGTTCTTTTATCTTTGATATTGAGTTCCCTTGTTGTCTTTGTAACTCGATAGTATGACTTGAATTTGTTTTAAGTTATGTAATCGTTTCCGCTCTTTTTGTGATGGTATTGAACACTAGGTTATGAGGATAATGAAAGACATGGAACCTATATGGTTTTTAATTAAGTTATGAATGTTAAGACTGTCGATGTTAATCATCGAGAAAATTTTTAGTCGTGTTCAATATCTAAACAGGAAATATTACTCTGATGAATGCCATTTCGTGCATCTTAGCATTTCTACTTGTTAGAAATATTTGGGTGTAACACTTTTCGAGAGGATTACGTGAGGATTCTGAATATTAAACTCCTTTTTTTATTGAAGTCCATCGTTGATTATATCTGTTGTTCTCAATTGTTTTAACGTAACCTATACCTTCCTCTCATGATCAAAGAAGCAAAGAAACAAATCTCTTCCAGAAGATTCATGCTCAAAATGCCTAATCCATCCCACAAAGTTTCCTCCTACGTACATACGAAAACATCAGCCCAGCAATTACAAAACTTCCTTCTACAAATCCAGAAAAAATACAGATCTGGGTATAAACACCATTTCCTTAGCAAGAGGTATGAAGATTTGGGTATAAACACCAGAAACGAAAAACGTATCTCGGCATAAATCCCAAAAACGAAAAACCGGATTTGACACTTTTGTTTGTGCGATTGCTGGTGATGGAATGATGTCATTTAACCCCAATCCAGAAATCTCCTTATTCTTCTTCTCAACCCCTCCTTATTCTCCTTCCTTTAGTTCAAGAACATTGTGTAGGATCCCCAAATTTCATTGAACAGTCCTCTAAAACCTAAATCCTTTTTGAGCGATCCAACAACAAAAGAAATAAATCTGGAGAAATATTAATTAATGTGAAAGTGGGAAAAAAATGCAGAGAGAAGGTGAAGATAGATGAAGATGAAAATGCAGTGAAGATAGATGAAGATGACTCGGGGACGAATTTGTCCCATTTTAAAATTGTCAGGGACCGATTTGTCCCTTTTTCAAATTTGTAATTTTAGGGATGAATTTGGCCCAAAATAAACACACCTGTGGCTTTTAACAAGACACGTGGCACTTAACGTGCCACGTAGGAGGCGTTTACTGTGCTGGTAAGGGTTAAATGGATGGTGGGACTAACGTATCTTGTTTTGGAATTGTCAGGGACCAATGTGTTTCGAAAAAATTGTCAGGGACTAATTCGTCCCGGGGAAAAATTGTCAGGGACGAATTTGGGTCTTTACTCTTAACAAAATTTAACTGGAAATTGATTTTTCGAAGGATTTCCGGAATTACGTGAAAATTTCCGGAAATATGTGAAAAACAACTTCCGAAATCAGGTAAAAAATAGTATTTCCGGAATTCCCAAAAAACTGGCCTTTTACCCGCGGTTTTATCCGTAGGTAAAAGTTTTTAAAAAAAAATGGACTTTTACCCATGGTTTTGTCCGTAGGTAAAAGTCATGGATTTTTTTGGGAATTCTGGAAACACCATATTTCTGGAATTCCCAAAAAAATCCATAACTTTTACCTACGGACAAAACCGTGGGTAAAAGTCCAGTTTTTTTAAAAAATTTCAAAACAACATTTTCAATTCCGAAAATACCCCTTTTTAACATAATTCGGAAACCTTTTTTTTTAGAATTCCGGAAATCCCCCTTATTAACATAATTTCGAAAGCCGTTTTTCACATATTTCCGGAAATTTTCACGTAATTCTAGAAATTCTTAAAAAAAGCGTTCCGGAATCATGTCTTAATAAGTAATTCCGGATTTTTTTTTGAAAATCAAGGGTAAAATCGTCCGTTTGGCATATTTGGGGGGTATAGGATATGATCGGGGGAAAAAAAAACCCTCAGATTATTTACATTCAATCCACTCTCAGCTAAAGAACAAACTCCTAGACACTTCCTCGGCTTCAAATAACTGTCAATCTTCAAAGCTTTGGTTAATATATCAACAAATTACTCTTACCATCTTCCTTTCTGAACAATGTGTGCTCATGTGGGCATTTCTTGAATCCTTCTCTATTAAAGTAGGCTTCAATTCTGTTGTACCAAGCTCTAGGAGCTTGTTTTAGGCCATACAAAGCCTCATTCAATCTATAGACTTTGCTTTCTTGGCCCTTCCTTTCATACCCCTTAGGTTGATCAACATGAACAATCTCCTCCAAGTCACCGTGAAGAAAAGCACTCATGACATCAAGTTGATATACCTTCCATCCTTCATTCACTGCCACTCCCAGAATTGATCTTATAGTATCATATCTTGCTACTGGAGCAAAGACCTTAGAATAGTCAACCTAGCCTCAGAATAGTTCCGTTACACTCAGAATTCAATCCTACACTCGGTTGTTCAATCACTGTGTTGCCATCCCTGTCTAAGTCAGATTCAGCTGTATTGCTCTTCCATGTTTCATGTTCAGCAAATACTACATCTTTGCTAATCATAATCTTCTTGATATTTGGATTATACCGTCTATAGACTTTAGACTCCTCACTAACACCAAGAAATATGCATTTTCTTGCTTCTTTTTTTTTGGTCAAGTTGTACTGATTTCTATAGAAATGGGCAAGGCCCCAACCAAATACAACCAAATGTGCCAAGATGTCCCAAATGATCTACACAAGTTATAGATTCAAAAGAGAACACCACAAGAGATGTATACGGTTCAATTAACAATAATAGGCCCAACTTAACAAAATAAAAGCCCATTACTCTTAAACCGAACAAATCACTTAAACCGGAACCACTAATGAAGCATGGATTGAGACAAACAAGCATAGCATATCTCTAATCATCACCTGAGATCGATAACCCCAGATACAAACCCTAGATCAACTTCAAACGACACCAGACAGAGAGAGATCTAGAACATAGCATTTATTCTTCTTTCAATCAGCTTCAGTTCACTACGAATCGCATAGAAATTGACAAGCAAACCTGAAATCACCTCACACCCTATCGAAGAAGATGAAGAAGCTTACAACAGTATGAAGAACGTCAGGGAAAGTCACCAAAACGCAGAAAATCTTGATCGTAACAAGCCTTACAATCTTCTACAATGATTTTGCGAATCGATTCAGGCGGTCTCGAAGTCCAATTGCTGTGAAGAATCCCTTTAGAACCAAGCGAAGCCAGCTCGTGAGCTAGTTTGTTTCCATCACGATTAGTCCAGGTAATTACACACCCACCTAATCTTTTCCTAAAATCTTCTATATCTCTGAGAATAACACTCATATCTGATGAAAATTTCTTTGATTTGCACATGTTGACAATCTGTAAATTATCAGATTCAATCACCGGATGATGGAGCTGAAGAGACAAGGCAGTAGAGATTGCTTCTCGCAAACCAAAAGCTTCGGCCACAAGAGGGGAGTTAACAAAGATTTTCTTATGACTAGAAGTAAGAATACTTCCTCTATTATCTCTACAAATGATAGCTATATAACCAGTGCATGTTGCTTTGTTAAAAGCAGCATCACAATTTATCTTTGTGTCATTCCCATTAGGAGGCTTCCATCTACATGGAGCCTTACTGTCTTGCTCTTTGGTAGAGCATGGGCTAGATGGAATAGAAGGAAAAGTTGCATTTATAAACTCTAGCCATAGAGCCTTAATCCTAAAAAGAACCTCCATAGGATTAGGAACTTTGTCACTGAACATCGCTTCATTTCTGGTTTTCCATATATTCCATAGAGAGAATATAAGCTTAATTAATCTATGATCAGAATCCTGGGAAAAACTTAGATACATATTCAGAAACCAGTTATGAAAGGTAGTTAAACCTATAGGAGTAGGAGGGTGAACAACTTGAAGACCAAACCACAAAGGTTGAGTCCAAGGGCAAAGTAATAGTAGATGCTCCACAGTTTCATGATCAATCCTACAAAAAGGACATTTAGGAGAAAGAGTGATCTTCTTTTTGTAGAGAGCATCTTTAGTAGGAAGATAATTGTGGAGAGCCTTCCAAAGGAAATGTTTCATCTTAGAAGGAACCTTAGCACTCCAAATTATTTTCCAAACATCAGTAGGGATATTATCAGAAGAAGATGCAATAGGATTATTCTGAGTATTGGAGTTAAGCATTCTATATTCGGACTTAACAGAATACTTCCCATCATTAGTATGAGGCCAAGTTAGATGATCTGATGAAGAAGACCAAGAAATTGGAGTTTTAAGGACTTCAATAGCAGACTTAGGAGTAAGATTATCCCTAAGCTTAGATAAATCCCAGTTATGAGAGCTATCAATTAGTTCACCAACCATAGATATAGAAGCAGAAGGCAAGAGAGAAGCCTTCTCACCCGAGGCAGTCCAAATATCATTGGTAATACTAACATTACTCCCAATACCAATATCCCACCTAGCTTCCTTAGAAATTAGAGATCTACCATGAATCAAACTCCTCCACACCCAAGACACATTCCTACCAACAATAGCTTTCCCAAAATCACAAGTAGGGAAGTAAATAGCTTTCAAGGTAGTAGCCCAGTAAGAATTTGGTTCCTTAATAATTCTCCACACTTGCTTAGATAACATTGCAGAATTCATCTTTTGAAAATCTTTAAAGCCTAGACCACCCAAAAGCTTAGGAGAACATAATTCATCAAATTTTCTCCAATG